>VWYI01010135.1:859452-896448 GCA_013399455.1 Anthoscopus minutus | reverse complement strand
CCCCTCGTGTTCATTTGTAAACCAGACTTAACCCACTCCAACAAAGACTAGGAAAAATTGGCCTAATTATGGATGATGATCTAATACAATTTGGCTGTATTTAATGAAAGTCAGAACCAGAAAGTTTCATGTTGCTTCAAGTTCCAATATCTGGACTCATGGATCAGTGATTTCTCAGGTACTAAGCTTCTCACATATTTGTCACTTCTTAAAAAGTTTATTAGATTCAACAGCTGAAAAACATTGAAAGATAACTTGAAATTACCATTTCTTGAGGAATCCCCACCCAGGTCTAATGAAACCCAGGAATGTATCTGGAAACAGGCCAACCAGTTTTACCAAAGTATCTACATTGTCTTTGATTTACTCAAATTTTTTGTCAATAACATCAAATGCAACGATCAGCTCTGCAGTTGTAGAGTTCAGTCCTTCTCCACTCTCAATCAATAAGACCCGCTGAAAAAGCAGGCTGGTTGAGACCCCAAAGGAGTAAGCTTCCCTTTGATGATAGTCTGGCAAAGGCCCAGAGAGGTTCTGTCAGAATGAGGGGCATATTTAACTTGGATTTGCTTGATCTCCTCTACCTAGAGCTGTAAGTACAGATCTTAGCAGACATAACTCACTGAATAAAATCATGAACTGATTTTTTTTTTGGTGTTAAATTTCAGTAAGAAGGATGGAGTTGGGAGGTCCATACAATTCCTCCTTTCCAAGCCAGTTATTTAAGGACCAGAGTTGCCAAGTCATTTAGCACAAACACTTGGAAAATGAACCTGTGACGTAGATCAGATAAAATCTGAAATTCATGTTGCTGAGAAGCATGAGAAGGAAAAGGCTGAAGCAGTTGGGAAAGCCTTTAAACAAGAGAAGTGATATTTCAGAACTACAAGGTATATTTAAAACAGATTTTAGGTTTCCCCTGCTTTGACTCAGCAGCATCTTGTAGGGGTGTTTCATGGTCCAGCTGTCCCACTCTGCTCCCAGATGGTTCTTGTGGAAAATGAAGGCCCCCATCATAGTTTTCCTCCTGCTTACTGAGGAGGACACAGGAGAACCATTAAAAGCTGCACGCAGAACAAATCAGGTGCTTGTGCCTGTCAAGGCAAGGAAAAGGTCAAAATCCATCTGACTTGGTGAGAGGATGGAACAAATCAGACTGAGACCATTAAGGCTGTTGGGCTGAGCATCATACTTTAGAACTTCCTACTGGATGAAACTTTGGGAAAAAGGACCATGCCACACACACCTTTCACCTATTAGTTATTACATATTCTGTCCCCAAGAAGTCCTCTGCAATGACTCATCAGAAAAGCCACATCACAGTGACACTCAGCCCATCTGTGTCACTGCAGAGCACCTGCTTTGTTTGGTATGTGAGCCAGAGGACTTTGGGGGATGGTGGCACTTGATTGCAGCAGACAGCCTGTGCAAAACCATTAGAAACAAACCCCTGGCTTTTCTTTCCAGGGCCTCAGGCTTTAATCTGGTGAAGCAGCACATTTGACCTTAGAGGCAGACGAAAACTTTAAGATGTTTGACGGGCTCCAAACTACAGCTGATGAACCTGGAAGTTTTGTAGCATTAAACAGGCAGGCTTCTGTAGCTTAATAAACAAGGAATTACACCAAGCCAGAACAGAGAGGAAGATACGGTTTGGGATTTAGATCCTTTTGTTCTTAGAAAGCACTACACATAGTTAACTTACAGCATTAATTATCTTTTGCATTAACATAAAGTGGTAATTGAGCAACTTAACTAGTAAAGATGAAAAACAGACTTGACATATAGCGTATAAAACAGCCATTCTGCAGAGTAGAAAAGTCTTGCACCTTGCAAAGAGTCCTACTGGCTATCCCAACTAGATATGCTCTAGTAATACTCAGTTGCACACATTCATAGAGCTTGTGGGTATATGGTGCAGGCTGAATTCATGCCAACGGCTCCAGATATAGATAGAAAATTAAGTTGAAAAGCTTTTTTCTCAATAATTCCACCAAGAGGTTTGGAGCAACAAACCAATTACTTTTCCTCAAATTCTGCGGGCCTTTAAAGTTGTAATAACTCTCAGTACTTGGACTCCAAAGGGAATAACTCATAACACAAAGCAGAAAGCTACAGGGCAATGCCAACACCAAAGAGTATTTCAGGTGTTTCTGCAGGAGTGTGCCTCAGGTTTGAAGACCCCCTGGAATTGAGGTGATCTTCAAGGGAGCAGCAGCCTGCCACAGGTCAGAAAACTCCTCAGACTGGGAAAACATTGAAAAGATGCTGCAAATTCTTTCCCTCTATGCAATTGTGTTGTGGCATATACTGGTAGCCATTTATTCTGGAGAATGCATGTAGAACACACTCCCTCCCTGTAAGGCAGAGAAGGCTTTTTGCTCTGTGTCCAAATAAATGCCTCCATACCTTGGGGATCAGTTGTCCCCACAGCATTGATTTACTTAAATCCCAAGTTTGAGACCTACTTTATTTGGAGGGGGTAGTCATCCAGCCAAGTTGCAAGGAAGCTTTAGCTTGCAGTCAGTATATCCTAAAGGGTCAAAAAAGAAGAAAAGTATTGCCTGTCTTTCCACCTAATCTCATACTTCCTAAACCAGATCTAGGAGTGCCTCATGTTTAGAACTGCCAGGAATCTAGACCATGCTATAAAGAGAGATGAGGGAGAGCCAGGTTCCTGGATTCAGAGTTATGAAGCCCTGGGCCGCACAGCTGCTGGAGGAATTGGCCAGTGCTGGGAGGTCCCCTCTCACGAGTGATCCCAGCACACACTTCTGAGGAAAGGGTTGACTTGCCCAGGAGCGTACTGCCTTCTACCACCTGTCCTCGGCAGAAAGCCAGGCAGGATGGAGCCGGGGGAGTTTGGGAGAACTGGACTCCTGCCTGCCCTGCCCACAGGCTGCTCCCCAGCAAGGTTCCCAAGGGCTGCCTCTCACTCACACAGACAGCCCCAGAAGCTCTCCATTATCCACCTCACTGAGAAACTCATTCCCCTATGTGCATTAACAAGTGTTAAGGAGGGAAGAAAACTCCCAAAACCAGACAGGAACTGCAGAAGTGTATTTCCCTCTCAGAGAGGGATCTTGGTTTTCATTAATTAATATATCAGAAGAAACCAATAGAGAGGCATGTCTTGTTGTCTGTCTGCTTAGATGGTAGCCTTTGGTTCATTAGCCTGAAAACCTATCAACTGGATAAGTATTTATTTCATATAGAATAATGATCTACTTTAAAGGAATATGGTATTGCCCATGCAGGAATAAATTCAACCATTATTCACAGCTTAAACACACACTAACCCATGTAAGTGTGAGATACAGATATAAAATGATTCAGAAAAAGTAGGTCCTGGGGACAAAGGCAAAATTTTGGTACCCATACCCTGGAGCTACTACAGATCTGACTGTTCATTAATTACCCATTAGTTTCAAGTTACACTACACAGACTCAGAGCTTTTGCTCTTTAGCCATATTTAAAGGAAGAAACAAAATTAAAGCTAAGCATGGTCAGCCCCATTTTTAGGGTCAGTAAGAATACTAACATTAGATTTGAAGCTTTCTGTCTAGTTGGAAAAAAAAGTTGTACTGATATTTAAAGCACGCAGTCATTGAATTAGTTCAGAGGTATGCAGTAGCAGATAGCTCCACAGGCACTTTAACAGCCCCTTCAGAAATACTGTGATTTTAATCTTACAAGCCTGCAAGAGCAATATCTATGCAGTGTTCAACCTATATTGTTGACAATAAAATTATAAAAAAAAGACACTTTAAATATGCAGTAGCTGTGTCTGAAAATTAAATATATCAGCCATTAATTTTTTCCCCCAAATTACTAAAAAGCAACAGTCCACACTAAAGACTAACTGTTTGTAAAATTGGATTTTTAAAGATGAAGCCTTTTTTAAATCAGGGTTGGTCAAAAGAAGCATTAGAACAATTCTACAACTGGAAAAAATAAAGCTGCTTAGCTAATTCACCTCACTAAACCAAAAATGGATTTATGCGGCTCACATCCGTGTTTCAGATATTGCAATTTTTAAGAGTAAGGATATTACATTAAACCCCACAAAATGTAAGGCTCTGGAGAAGCAGGGCCATAGGTAATGAGATATTGATCCTCCCACCTCAAGGTGAGAGCACACACGGGGGGAGCTGAGCCTGACAGTGGTCATCGCCAGACACAAACTGGGCTCTGGCCCCAAACCAAGAGCCCTGAGCTGCAGGGGACACCTGCTCCTGCACAGGTAGCATGCAAGACTGAGGACAAATTTCCATCTCACTGCATTTTATTTCCACAAGAAGATCCTAGCAGAGAGAGCTCTATGGTCCCGTTCCCAGCTACCTCTGCTGCTCTCTGTGACACAGCTGCAGAGCCCTGGGTGCGCTGCAGACACCATGGATGCTCAGCAGAGCTGCTCCAGCTGCACAGACTCACAGACTACCTTTCCTTACCACTTTTTAGTGGAGGAGAACAACCTTTTGGAACTCAAAATTTCAAAGAAAATTGTTTTCCAACCAGCCAGCTTACAACTTCCTTAGCTGAGTGCAGTTGTGCCGCTGGTCCCAGTTCAAAACCTGACTTCCCAGAGGCCCCATCAGAGCCACCCTCCCTGCCCTTTGCTGTGTTAGTGAGAAACCACATCAGCTGCTAAGTGACCTAATGCAAACTGATGTGACAGCTTCAATTCAATTGCCACTGCACAAGTAACGCTGTACCAAAAGTCACTGCGCTGACTGGTGTCAGTGGGAAGCGTTATCACCACCCCTTACGCAGTGCCATGGAGGGGCACAGGCCTTGTTATTGTCACCCTTCATGCAGTGCCATGGAGGGGCACAGGCCTTGTTATTGTCACCCTTCATGCAGTGCCATGGAGGGGCACAGGCCTTGTTATTGTCACCCTTCATGCAGTGCCATCGGGGGGCACAGGCCTTGTTATTGTCACCCTTCATGCAGTGCCATGGAGGGGCACAGGCCTTGTTATTGTGCAGTGCCATTGAGGGGCACAGGCCTTGCTGCCTCCACTGCTGAGCGTGCCTGAGCTGATGCATGCCTCCATCATGGCCTGTCACAGCAGCACACGTGTCCCCAGCCTGAGGTGGAAGGGACTACTTCAGGACAGCGAGCCTGCTCCCTCTCACAGCTGCTAAAACTCCAGACAGTATCCCTACACTGCAACTGAAATAGGGAAGGCTGAGATTTGAGAGTCTCTGGAAGTGTTTCAGGGAAAGCTGTACCAGGTTATCCATGCTCCAGGGGGCTGGGGGTGAGGCCTAGTTTCTTTCCTTCTTTTTAAATCATTAACATAGTACGGATGGCACACAACACTGTGGTTCACTAGTATACAGGCATCTGTGGTTGCTTCCTGTGTTATAACTCATTAGCTGGCTCTTAACTAATTACAGTTTGCAACTCCTGTGAAATTAAGCAGCAATAACCAGCAGCAGTACAACTAGGCCAGTGAACCCACATTCCACAAACCAGGCAGGCAGGTGAGCGAGGAGCAGCCTGGCCCCACAGCACATCCCACACCAGGCAGCAGCAGCTGCCCCAGGAGGAAGCTGAGAGCCCCCAGTACCAGGGGGTTCTGCCCCTCTTCCTTCAGGCACAGGCATGCTACTCCCTCTTGTATCCAGTCTAATTTTAAGTCACTGGAGTGATTGCATATCCACCAGCTCTCCGGGGAGCTTATTAAAGAGTTTGGAAGAGCTGCATTTGGGAAGTTTGCCTTTACTCAGTTTTATCTCTTTGCTCCTGGAGTCTTTCAGACCATCTACACTTCCCTCTTAATTTGAGTGTTTAGGCACTTAGCAGCATTGCCAGTGAGCTATTTACTGCATCAGTGACACCTCTGGACAGTCTTCACCTGGGAGTAGCCGCTTTGTCCCCTTCATGCCAGCAGGACAGCCCTGCAGCCCGCCCACAACTTTGCCAGCAGCCAGGCTCTGCTCAAATTTTATCACCCTTTTATCACTGGGGCTTCCTCACTTCCCACACCTGGGCAGCATGGGGAGCTGCCCTCAGCCCAGCATTCTAGGAAGACACAGCTTAGCTGCTGCGCTTTGCACACTTCCAAACTCAAGACAAGGAGTTCATGCTTTACCTTTTTAAAAAAGCAAAAACGTCATTTCCCATGGTCTCTGCTAGTGAGAGACACCAAGGTGCCTCCTGAAGTCCCTCAAAACTCCCGCACCCTTCCCAGCCCCTGGCCAAGGGCTCCCACCTGCCCCCCAGGGAGGTCAGCTGTGTGCTCTTGCCTGCCCCAGCCCACTCACTTCTACTGCTTCTGCATTTCTTTTTACTATTGCTTGCATAAACGTGGAGTAATTTTGCTTTCAGACCTGAATTTGTGTTCCTCCAGGTTAAATTTTTTTATTCTTGCACATGTTTTCCTCTGTTATTTCTGTCTTCAGTGATGTTTGCAATAGCTACTAATGTACTGTCATTTGCAAATGCAATTAGTATGTTTACTTCTTTCTTTCTTTAGCTCATTAATAAAGATGTTAAATAAAAATATGCCTTCCTCTGCTAACAACATCCTCGAAATAGTTAGGAAGATGGAATCCAAAGGTAATAAAGAACTGTATTATTGGACAAGACTCTTCCTTGCATCTTTCATCATTTGCCATGCTCATTATGGTCAATTAAAACATAAAACAACTTGCTCACTTCACACCCAAAACAGTCCTCCTCCCTGTTCTGCATTTGGATGTATAGAATACATAGATAAAGAGCAACACCAGACATCAGCTGGTAGCCTGTTATATCAGAAGCAGCAAGGTTTTCTCTGGTTTAGATGCAGAGGAGTGAAGTGTAGCCATTTGTTAACCTTTTTATGTACACGATCACTGTTTCCAACAAAGGGTGGGAGCTTGAGTGCTTTTAAAACTTTACTTACTGTTATTACTGTAGCTGTGTCCTGGTACAACAGCTTGTACATTTATTACACAACTATAATTCAGCATATTGGCTGCATCCACTAATGCATCCAGTATTTCCCATGACTCACTAACCATCCTTGCTCCTTTGATTTTTGACAGGTCTGGGAACACTCAGCAGTTCATGGCACTGGCTCACTGTTGGGACAAAAGGCTGTGCACTTCTTTTCACCTTCAAGAAAACATGCTGAAATTAACTCATGGCTCTAGTGAGTTGGTGTGAAATGCAATAATAGCAGTTCACCTTAATTTTCTGTCTGCTGAAAAGACAGCAAAGAAAAAACAAATGTTTATGGAAACAGCAACAACAACCACATCAACACCACCACAAAAAAATTTTTTAAAAAAATAAATAAAAACACCAAGGAAGAGAAACAGACCCAAGGATACACAGGGGCTAGTTTATCAAATTAATCTCATTTCTTCTTCAGATGCTCAGCTATTTAAACAGAATTTAAATAATACATTCCTTGAAAGGAAAGCCTTATTTCTGAGGGCCTTTTGGCATTAAAGTGTGGGGAAACAAAAGTTGTCTTTTTTCTTTGTAATGTATGAAGGAAGACTTAAGATCACTGGATGCACATTTGGGTAATCATAAATTAATTGTAATGTAAACTTTCACAACATCTTCAGAGCATGTTGAGATTTTGTTTGATTTTGAATTGCTCCAAAATGACATCTAATTATATACTAGTGATTAACACGTTGGTTGCTACCAAGAAATAGCAACCAAGCAAACATTACAATTCAATATTTAAATTTACTGTAGGTTGGATTTGTTAGATATTTTGCTTATTTTTTTAATGCACAGAGGAAACATGGTGGTAAATTCAAATACTTAGACAGATGCTGAGGCTGTTTTTCCTCATTTGTGAAAATTAGGGATTGCATCACTACAGGTAGAGAGGCAAAGATGGTCTTGATGGCTCTCTTTCTCTTCTTTCTACCTTTTTCCTCTCCTGCCTTTCTGCCCCGCTCCTGGGATGCAGCTGAGTACAGGATGTGCCCTGCCAGAGTGGGGCTGGCTCTGCTGTTGGAGGCCCAAGCTCTCTCTGGGTCACAAGGCAGGAGCTGGACGCTCAGCACTGTGCCTGGGTTATTGTGCCATGGCTCAGCAGTGCTCCTGCCCAGGCAGGGGACATGTAGGGACACATTAAGGTTCTCTTCACCTGCAGAAGCCCCATCCTGAGTCTCTCTCCCCATTCCTGGCAGTTTTCCATTTCCTCAGGAAGACTTCTCTCCTTCGACCTGAAGGCTTCTCAGGAAGCAGCGCTGGGTCTTTGGCACTTCAGTGATTCATCAGTTCTTCATTTCATATTTCCACTCTCTGTGGTTTGGATGAAATTATTCAACCAAATAGGACAAATTAGTAGAGTTAGACCAATATGTGCTGTATTCTGATATTTTTTTTTGATAAAATGGAAGGTGTATGTGTGCTCCAGATGTCTGATGCCCACCTGGTCTAAGAGTGCTGGAAGAGAGGACATGGTCAGCATATAGCATATCTATAAATGCATGTAGCATTTATTCTTTTGTCTCTCACTTAGAGCAGTACTTCTTTGAAATAAAATTTTCTGAAGCATTGGAGTAAAACTATTTTCAGTGTGAACTGTAAATAAAGATTTAATGAGGACTGATTTTCATCTCTGAGCCAAATGCTGTCCCACATTAGCTCACTTTTCCATTCTCACTGGACTGAGAATCACTGCCCCCCAGCCCTACTGCTTTTGATGTTAGCTGGAGATTAGGTCTGAAATGGAAGAAATGAGGGCTGGGAGTTCTGTGGAGACACGGTTCTCCAATTTGGGTTAAGCAAACAGCCTCATGTTTCCTTACACTGCCTGTGTTTGGGCAATTGCTGTCAGGTCTGGAGTGCCATGGGCTGTGTGGCAGTGCTGCATGGCATGGGCCAGCATGGGGAGCAGATCAGTTACCCAAGCACAGAGTCACAGGATCACAGGATCAACTAGGTTGCAAAAGACCTTGGAGATCATCAAGCAGTAGGAGTTTCACCAGGGCAAGGCACACCTTTAGGTGTCCTCCCATCCAAAAAGAACCCAAAGCACTGGGCAGCCTCTGCAACTTGTCCTCCCACTTCTGCCAGATACTGACAGGATTAGTCATCTTTTTGCATTAGTTTAAGCATTATTTAATTGCAAATGCTGAGGTTTCTCAACTGACTCTTGCTCAGGTGGAGATTACTGAACTACTTGCAGTGCACTGTTCGTGGCCAGGAGGCTGTGGGAAGGCGACAGAGTTTCCTCTAAAGTAAATGCCACTCACCACCATGGAGACACTGCAGCCATGGCTCTGCTCCTTCTGAACATCTGAAAAGTTTTGGCATAACACCTAGGAAGGAGTAGGTGTTAAAGAATCAACACATATAATACATCAAGGTGTTTCTCCTATAAATCAATAGCATTTGGAGGGTTTAGCTCACTGGAAGAATAGGTAGGATCAATGGCTTAGGGAAAAAGTAACAAATTTTTCAGTTTCAAAGCTAATTGAAAACCAAGCTTTTCCTTTTTGTACAGGCAAGCTGAATTTGGTGATGTCAGGACGACCAGTACAGCTTTAGAGGAGACACCCAGATGGCAATTGCTGTGCAGATAGGAACACGTGCTCCACAGGGAAAATACACTTTGCTTCAGCACAGCAGTGCAAACACTGATTGAACACCAGTAACTTTGGAGATACTCACACTTTTTACAGACACCTCTTTATGGAAAAATGTGAGTTGCCGTTCCCGGGAGCAGCCCCTCAATGAATGCTGTTCCCATGGCACTGGGCATTGGCTTAAAATCAGCAGCACAGCCAGGACAAGCACAAATCAGGAGCAGTGGTTCCCTAGAGAAGGATGTACCACAGTCACAGATATTCTGTGAGAAACCTTTTACAAAAGAGAGATTTTCTCTGTTGAGATTAATAGCTCCATTTTTCTTTATTACTCCATGTGTGTTTCACTCATGCATCAGCTTCTTTCAAACAGAAAACAAGAGAGAAAACCATGCCCCAAGAATAAAATCTTAAAAATAATAAAGAATACAGTGGCACAACCTAAAGAGAAGTCAGATATTCCATATTGCAATATCTCACACAACTGAAGAACTAGTTCTCTCCACAAATTCTCTCTTTCAAAGAGAAGGTGTTTTTTTACCTCTAACTTCACTAAGAATACATTTGATTCACCATTAAATTATTTAAACTTTACACAGCCAAAATTTCAGGAGTTTAAGGGATTCATCAGATCCTATGGCTCAGATTTTCAACCCCTTGGTCTATATTTAGAGGGTCCTCAGTAACTCTCTGATGTTCAGAAATGCATATCCACTACTAGGCTTTTCTATGGTGTGGAAAATCAGACACTTCAGGACACTTATTTTGGAGTTAAGGGGTTAAACAAGGTTCCTGTTAAAAGAAAAACTATGGGGTGTATATGTGTATATACACACACAAAATCCTTACATATATGTAAATATGATTATCAACTTCAGTCCTTTAAAAGAATTTTAAGAATTTTAAATTTTAAAGAATTCAGTTTTCATTCATAATCCCACATTCAGCACCTTTTTAAAGATCAAACTTTCCTTCGCCTCATCTATTGAGGTGTAACTTACCTGCTACTACTGTCTGCACGAGACAAAGCTTGAGGTGTCTGTCTGTACAAATAATTGGTGTGTAATAAATAGAAGAAACTTTTGTTTCCAGCCTTCTTCATGTTGTGAGAAGTAAGATTTACTAACTGGTGATTTCATTATTTCTTTGCAATATAAGTAAATTAACATTCCCAGGTGCATCTGTTGAAAAATGCATGGCTGGTATTGTTTTAAATCATCAAAATTCTAGGAAAAGCATAATTGACCCTAAAAAGGGCAGTGTAGGCACCTATGATTAAAAAAACAAAACCAAAAAACCTCAGTCTTCCAAATCCTGGGAGCAGATCTCCTCCTGGGGTGATAAAGTGGATAGCATTTGATTTACACCAGCAGGGGAGAGCCCCTCAGCTTCTGAATGCATCGAGTTTGGTTTCTCTGCCTTCACTCAGCATCCTTCCACGTGGCTTCATGGATCAGTAATATAAATTCTAGTCATAAACAAAGGAAAAACCAGACTGACAGAGAATGTGATGAACAATTTACATCTGTGCACAATTTCTCCCTCTGTTTGTGCTACTGAAATTCATGATCTTTTATCTTTAGCCTTCAGTTTGCCTTCCCAGTCCTCTTGGTTGCAAGCAATGCTGTAAAACCCTTAAAATATTAAGAAAATTACATCTGCTACATCTTGCTTTAAATATGGTGTTCAGTCTTTGTAAGTGTTACTTTGTACATTAAATGAATAGCTTGCCCACCAGGTAAAGGACGTTTTGTTGCTTTCCATGCCTGTCTCTGCACAACATGTAGTACACGGGCATAAATAACAGTGTGTTATATAAATAATTACATATATGAAGGGCTGTAAAACACCGAAGATATATTTGTACTTTTACTTATGAGAACGTTTTAAAAATGATTGCTTTGTTCACTGCGTGGTTTTTATGTGTTGGATGTGGTGCACGCAGAGAACATTTTCCAAAGTTGTTTTTTTTTTTTCCCTTTCCTCCAGGTCACACTAGCGTTATAGTTAGCAAATTGATAAGGTTCCACTGTTAAGCTTTATTACTTGTGACATGAGCCTATGACACTTTATAAAAAGAAGTAATCCAGAACAATCTCTAGGTAATTAACACCTAGATAAACAAACATAAATTTCTATATTGCATTTATTTGGACTACCACTCAAATACGCGTGAACCATGCTTTTTTAATTAAAAGATAAATCTATGTGACACTTAGCCTCAAACTTAATTATTCAGCATAGTATAATAAAAAATAGAGCCCATTAAATGTGTCTTGCTCTGTATTTCTGTATTAACAGCAAAACAGTTCACTCTGGGATCATTTAAATTTTCTTCTTCCTCTTTTCCTGTGATTTCCCTATTCACTGAGAACCTTTGGTTTAAAAAAAAATATGACAACAAAAAGCCCCCAAACAACACCCTGAACAACACCAACAGGTGAGGAGCCACAGAACTTCTCACAACCCCTAAGAACACCCAGCTGGGTGACATTTCTAATATGACATTACACCACACCTCCTCCTCTCCCCAGGCTTCCCGATGGAAACATACTGTGGTGGATCATGCCAAGCACTGATATCCAGCAATGGAAAACACAATAGTTACGAATAATTTCACTGGGAGCATACTTACAATACACAAGGTGAGGTTTTTATAATATACTGTTACAATACAGATGTTAAACAGAGAGGGGAAATATTCAATTCCCAAATTACAATAGACAGAAAGCTTAAAGTCCTTATAAAAGTTTCAACAAGAAATGTTATCTTAGAGCTGGGAGCAGCCTGCTGATGTTAGGTGGGAAGACTCAGGACACCCAGCATCTGTGTGAGGAAGGCTGCCCATCATTGGCTGTGGGGAACAAAACCCCACAGACTTCAGTGAGACAGCTCTCTCCTCTTTCAGACATTCTTCCCACCTGCCTTTGCAGGTGGTGCAACCCCACACTTGGGGTACATGGCCACTGGTGGTCATTTTCAGATTTCCTAGAGCATTGTATGTACTGTTCCCAGCAGAAACGCAGGACCATTAAGGAGACTGTTTGCCAGCATTTCCATGGAGGTGCAATGAGACCTTCAATGCTCCTCAATCAGGTTTCCACATTTTCCTTTACTGGCTTCTGAAACCAGAAAGCAGGAAAACCTTTAGGTGACACCCCCCAGCACTCTCTCCCTAGACGGCTATTTTTCCACAGCAATTTCCTGAAAGGACAATGATCCTGTTGTGAGGCAGAGTTCAGCTCTGAGCCTGGAGCTCATCCCTCCTCAAGACACAATTTTACATGCTGCCATTTTATGCCTAGGAAGGGTTGTTCCCCACAAGAGAGGTGTGACACAAAAAAAAAAAAAAAAGAATTCATTAATTTGGATTTTGATTAAAATTTGATGCATTGCAGATTTTATTCTCTGTGGATGAAGAGATCTGTAGCATTTGTCCACAGACCAGGGAATTTGGCACTAGCTCTGTGACTCCCCTGGCTGCAGAGGCTTTCCACCAATTCACCAATAACAGCATCTCCTCACTGTGAGTTTCAGCCACTGAATAACTGAATTTCTATAATTCTATGCTTTCTTAACTCTTCTGACAATTTTTTACCTTTTCCTTCTGGAGAATTCAAGCTAGAATATAATTATTATTGTGGGTATGACTAGCTTGATTTAATATCAAAATTTCTCTTTTCTAAACATGTTTGCCGTCTCAGGTTTTTTTGGAGCAAGGCCATGTTCCTCTCACCTCCCCATACTTGCTGTAATTTTTAGGTTTTGGTGCATCTTTTTTTTTATATGTTTATCATCCATACTTTTCTAAGTGAAAAATCCTTTAATTTATTTGCTTTCAAATGTGCAGATAAAACCTTGAAGGGGAAGAATAAAGATTCACCCAGGAGAATGGGAGCACTCTTGCTCTTGTACATTCTTTGAAGTGTGAGCAGCTTTCTTAACATGCACTGTAACAATAAACCTCACAATTTTCTAAAGCCAAATATATGATCTATACAAACAATCTTTTTTAATGTGAAAACATGACTTTATACATCATAGTGTATGATACACACTTCAAACACTTTCAAATCAAAGCTTGATAGACCCCAAGACTTTTTCTATAGTACATAAGTAGTAGTATATAAAACAATTATTACTACATGCTAAAACAGATTTTCCACAGTCTTTTAATTAAGCACAATATATATAATATATATCTGTATATACTGTATATAGATTTGTTCAGATTAATAAGTGGACTGAGCACACACACCCAGCATAATACACTCCAGTAACTGCCTAACAACTGTGAATTTACTGGCATTATTTTTTTTTCTTTTTAAATCTGACAAAGCTGAAGAAAATAATGTTTTAACTGTTCCTAATAAACATAAGGAAGTAGGAAAACATTTTGTTTTTCAGAGGTAGAGGTTTTATTGCGTAAAACACTGGATAAAACTGTACTGCTTCAAAGACATTTTTATTCTAACAGCAGAAAGAAAACAGTCATTGCTGAAAAAACAACTTTTAATACTTCTATACCAGAATAAAGTTCTGTCAACTGATGTATTATAATAATAAATAATGACCAAGAATAAACTTTAAATACAAAGTTTTCTAATTGTTACAAGCATAGCAACAAAATCCTCTACTCTATTGATCTCAGATTTCCTCCAAGATAGAAATTTTTCTTTGTGTAGGAATGTAGACAGTATTATGACCAGTATCACAGACTACAGAAGTTACAGAGAAAAAACTTGACATGTTTAGATATGAGAAGCATGATGATATTCAGAAACTGACAATGCATCACTGCTGCTGTCACTTGTTTGTATTACAAGTTACAAATGTTCTGGAAAAAAGGGCTATGTCAGAGGGGAGGATAGGGACAGTAGCACCCGACCAAATGGAATCAACACACACATCACAAGGAGCGGGAGATGTTTCCAGTGTCACAAACAGAATTATTGCCTGTCGTATCTGAAAATGCTCAGAAGACACAAAAGAATACTGAAAGAGCTCAAAAAGTGCAAGAAATGGAATGTGGGGGGGTAGTTTTGTTTTTTTTTTTCCTCTCTTTTTTTTTTTTTTTTTTTTTTGCTAAGATACCGAAGGCGGCGCAAACACACAAAGCAAGCGACTGACACAGTCACCAAACACAGTAGTGCAGTTAAAATCCTAAAGCTTACTACAGTCAGAAAGGTTCAATAACATTTCAATCCTTTATCTAGGATCATAGAAACAGTTGCATTAAGTTTATCAACTCGATTTAAGTAAGGCAGTGAGAACTATACTAGAAAAACAAGAAAAGCAGCTTGCTCTGTGCCAGATGGGTCCAAGTTACACAGTGACCTCATTTAAACTGAAACTTCAGTTGGATGACATCCTTTCCGACAGCATATGCAAACCGTATTCCTTATTAGCCTGAGATTTTTTTTTTTTCCAGTCTCAGGGTAGCGCTAAGAATTTTATTTACATTGATTGCAGTTTAGTATTTTTTGTAAACTGCTTTAGGCAGAGCTGAAGTTTTAAGGCCCTGGGGTTTTACTCTGTGCTCCCAGCCTGCAAAGAAATATTGACTTTTTTTTTTTAACTTTTTTCTTTTTTTTTTTTTAAGTCTGGATGATTTTGCTTTAGAAGAAGTTAATACTTCTCTACCATCACAATAAACAGCACCAATTTTGCTTCTATCAAAGGAAGTACATTAGAAGGATAAAATTTTATGCCATTCAGAGAATTTCAGAATAAACTTTTAGTTATTTTTCTTACTTTTTTTTTAAATGTGGTTTGTTATAGTCTCTCAAAAGCTTCTTATGTGGCAAAGACCTTACTAAATTTGGAGCATCCAATCAGTAAAAAAGCTAAAATCTGCAAAAATATAGAACACATTTGTTTTACAAAACCAAAGAAATATCATCTAAAATGCTTTTTTTCATTAGAGACAAAGAGCAGAAAGTTTGGATTCATATTTTAGGTCAAGCTACTTTATAAGGGCTTGTTCCAGAAGAAACTTCTGCACTGTGTCTGTAACACTTACAAAAACTAATACATGAAAATTAACCATGACCAGGGAATCCTTCATTCAAGTGTAAAAAAATAATTAAAAAAAAAGGAATTGAAAGAAGTTTGAAAAAAACTCAATAAGACAAGTAAAGAACAGAAGAAAAAAATTACCAACCTCCTATGTAATAAAATTCTGTTTCTCACCAGCACCTTCTATAGATAAGGCTGACTAGTTTCACTAAACAATATTTCTATATATTGTACTTCTACATTTATAGCAACTTCTTCAACAAGGAAAAAACAGAATAAAAGCATTTCCCTCAATACTGCAAGATGATTACAAAAAATGCAATTATATTTCAAATCTGCAATCACACATTGAGCTGCAGATTTTTTTTTCTAACCATTGATTCATTTGGCTGTATATTAAAAAAAAAAAGAAAATGTAATATCACAATACTTTTCAAAATAGGTCAGTACTGACCCCAGCTTATGGGCCGTCTAAGGTTTCTCCTACACTGCAGTTGCAACACCACTTGAATTGATTTTCTCTGCAATGACAGCTCCAGTCAGACTGGCACCATGGCAGTCTACCAAGACATCTCATTACTATGCTAGGCAAATGACAGCAGCTGGTGTCATATTATAAAGGTGTTTTCAACAATGAAAACACAGCCCCTCAATCTTCAAGGCAACACTAAATCGTTTCGAGGGTATCATTTTTCTGTTAAGAGCATTATTTTTGGACAAAGACCACTTTTAAGTTTGAAATTGCCCTGCTTTTTAAATAACTAACGACCTCCTAACATTTTAAAATCACTTTATTATCCCACCTACCTTGTTTGGAAGTACTTGTTGCCAGGTAACTGTTTAGCAGCCATTTTCAAGGGCTGGAAATTTATTTTGTATGTGTAATATATATATTTACACACACACACACACACACGTATATGGAATGTGTGTATTGTGTGTGTGTGTGTGTATGTAGATATATATTCAATGTGAGTATGACAGGGTATCTCTGTATCTGTAAATATATATATATATGTAAATGTGTGGGTACATGTACATATACATATATTTGACTCTTTTCAGCAGTCTGGACCCTTCTGGGAACTTGCATGCCATCCCTTTCCTCAGAAGGGGTTTAAGCCAGCCCTCACCAACCAGGTGTCCAAAGCCAGGTTAAAGGCTGCTGCAGAGCAGGGCTGGACCTGCAGGCCATCACTCCTGGGCCTTGCTGCCCTCCTCGCACAGCTCTGCCGAGCTCCCCGCCTTGGCAGCCGCCGGCTCCTCCAAACTCCCGGCAGCTTCCGAGTCCACTCTGGAGCGCTTGAACCTGCGGTCGGGGTACTGGCTGTTGTCGAAAGGCATGCGATGGACACAGAGCACGTGGGTCTTCAGATTTCCCTTCTGAGAGGCACTGTAGGGGCAGTATCGGCACTGGAAAGGCCGGTGACCTGCGTGACAGACGACAGCCTGGTTAGTTTTGGCTTTAGCCCGTGGACATTGCACAGCCTGGACAAACAGGATGCTCCGAGTGGGCATTGCTAGGTGGCCTCTAATAGAACAAGAAATCTGTGCTCTTCCTTAATAAACTGTATTTTAAAAATTCTCTGCTTAGGATTTCCAGAGCAGTGCAGCTAATCCATCTCTCTCCTCAGCCCCAGCTGTAAATCCTTCAGCCCACGATCCAAACCAAGCTCTTGTAAATACAGCATGTACAAAACCGTCTTCTTTTACATTTGTTAATTATCTTTTTTATTGAAGTGCAATTCAAGAATGACAATGTGCAGACCCTTAGTCGAATAAACACACTTTGTCTTTGGGTGGGTTTCTGGGTAAAGAATTGTATGTTTTATTTCAATCACACAGATTACTTTTTAATGGAAAGAAATAATGGATTGAGATAGCCAAGGCCTCAAACCTGCAAACATTTACTCTGGTGAGATTACTCCTGTGAGTAAGGGTACGCAAGCATGTAAGTGAGTGCTGGACCAGGGCCCAAGGTTATCATTAGCTTTAAAATAAAATGTCCAGGCCAGATTAGAAAAGGAATGTTAATGCACAAAATCTGATAGATGTACTTCTTGTGGATAAAAACAGCAATCGACCGTGTAACAAAGGCATGAATGAAGGATATTACTTCTCAGGAGGACTTATCAATATGTTCTCCTGTTTTTGAGATTATTGTGACTTGAAATCTCCATGCTGTATCTGGTTTTGGAGGTTATGTTTCAACAATCACATTTCAACCTATGCTGGGAAGTTGTTGATGTGTTTTACTGGAACTTTATGAGCTTTGTCTCTCAAATTAACTTAAATCAGGACCATCTGAGGTCAAATGCGCTTAGCTTGCTTTAATTTGCTCAAATAAATGAATAAATAAATGTGCCAGACCATCTACATAAAGCCAGGATAAGTGAAAAACAATACCCTATCTCCACATTTGAAGAGCACATTTTCCCTTGCTGCTGTGGTACTACTTAGCAGGCACAAAACAGATGCATGGGCAGCAGAGGAGGGGAATTACGCTTCCTGCAATGGGGAAGGGGCTGGACTCTCTCCCCTTGGTTTTAGGTGGGAATTTACCAGCTAAACAAATAGACATCTGTTGTGCACTGGTCTGATGCTACCTGTACTGGAGTGGAAATGATGCCGTGGTCTCCCCAGCAGAGATGGGAGCACAGGCAGCTGCTGGCACAGGAGCAGGAGCATCTCTGAAGTAGAGTGAATTCACTGCCCTGGGCTGCTCAACTTGCCGTTTTTACTGTAACATCAATGCTACCCCCTGATGGCTGAGTCCCCCAAAACAGGCTGCTTGCTACCCAGGGGAATGACACTCGGTGTCCTAAGCCCTTGCCCCAGGAATGCAGCCTTGTTTCCTTCCTCAAGGATGGAAATTTCCCAGTCACTCTTTGTTTTCTTAAGCTGAATACTGCCAGAAGTGTGACCACCCACCAAACCCTCCAGTGTGCATGTTTATTTCTGCTTGTTATGCCCCCAGCACAGGAAGGACATGGAATTGTTGGAGTGAGTCTTGAAGAGGAACCAAGAGGATCAGAGGGATGGAGAACCTTTCCTGTAAGGGAAGGATGAGAGAATTGGGATGGTTCAGCCTGGAGAAGAGGAGGCTCAGGCCTTATTGTGGTCTTTCAGTAGCTGAAGGGGCTGACAAGAAAGATGGACTATTTACAAGGACTTAGATTGACAAGACAAGGGCGAATAGCTTCTAACTGACAGACAGTGGTTTAGGCTGGATATTAGGAAAAAATTCTTCCCTGTTAGGGTGGTGAGGCCCTGACACAGAGAAGCTGTGGCTGTGTCATCCCTGGAGGTGTCCAAGGCCAGGTTGGATGGAGCTTGGAACAACCTGGGATAGTGGAAGGTGTCCCTGCCTAC
Organism: Anthoscopus minutus; assembly: GCA_013399455.1. Classification (NCBI taxonomy): domain Eukaryota; kingdom Metazoa; phylum Chordata; class Aves; order Passeriformes; family Paridae; genus Anthoscopus; species Anthoscopus minutus. The sequence continues at coordinate 877,506 of VWYI01010135.1, read as the reverse complement.
AGCAAGAGGATTGGAATAAGGTGATTTTAGTGTCCTTTCCCACCCAAGCCACTCCATGATGTTATGACCTCACCAACAAGCTCTTAATGCTTTACCCACAAGGAGCTCTTAATAAACAGCCATCCTAATTCTTTCCTGCAAAGAACAAATTCTAAGCAAAAAAATGCACAAAGCATGTCTGGAGCTAACCACCTCACATGTACCAGACTAAAAGCAAACTCTTTTTGCCCACCACTGAACCAAGTTCAAACCCGTGTTCAAAATTCCATGCAGAGAATGCCATTTATTAATTCAACGCACTTTAATAAATCAGACAATATAAAGTGCACCTACAAGGATTCAGTTCTGCATTGCTTCCCCCACGACTTACTTTTTCAAGCCATCAAAATTTCACATCACTGCCTTGTGAAAAGTAAGTACACAATAAGTTAATTTGTATTGTCACTATGCAGTACAACTGTGGTAAAGAGCACATTCATTTTTAATCCGATATGAATAATATATAAATATGTATACAGAGTGAGGGTCATAGGAAAGCAAGCGGTACATTGTTTACAGCAGAAGTAGTACAAAAAGTAGAGATTATTCTTGCTTGCAGAGATAACAATATCTGCAATTTGCTTGTAACTAAGAGGTGAAGGAAAATTCCCATTTCTTTTAGGTATCCCCATTCATTAATTTTAGCCCCAAAACTTGTTGTGGGCACCAGGCTCTTAAAATAACCCTTCCCAGGTAAGTTGGCAATAAATTTATAATGTTTTATCTAGCAGTTGTTGGTAGGTCCTTCCTTAGCAAGCTCTAGTTCATATGTATTTTACCCACTATATATCTCCCAATAAAATTATAAGAAAGCCCTTCAGAAAAAAAAAAAAAAGAAAAAGACAAGAAAGGAATCTTCCTGATAATTCAGGAGATGATGTCCTATGCATTGCAATTGTATTAAAAAGAATTAGACTGAAAGTGGGTGGGCTAGGGGAGCAAATTATGGTGTGCATCTTTCTCTGATCAAAAATTGAGGATAGAGGACAATATATTGTTTGCAGCTGAAATAATCCTGCTGTGAAGCTGTGTTCTATGCAGTGAAGTCCTTGACTGAGCATGTGGAGAGACTTTGCAGTCCTCTGGATGGAAGCTGACAGACTAAGGAAGTGGAACAACAATAATAATTATCAGAAATAATAATTAATAAAAATAATAAACAAAATTAGCTAAAATTACAATAATGTTGGCTGGACTCAAAGAACATGTACAGATTTCCTCAGGAGGGGTGATTGCTTCCAGCACCTGCTGGAGCCTCTCCTCTAGAAGCCATTTAAACCTCCCAGGATCAGACCCTGGAAGCGTGGCAGTGCTGAGGTGACCCAAGCTCATCATCTTCTCTAGTTTAGACTGAATTTTAGGGAGGACAAGGAGTGTGGTTAAGAGATACCTTCTGGCCAGGATGGAGAAGCTTTCTGCAGGCCCATATTAAGAAAAATACCTCAGTGTTTGAAACTAGTCCATCTTTTTAAAAATATATGCTGCTTCATTAATTTAGGCTTTGAGGGGAAAAAAAAAGTAAAGTTTGTTTTCTTTTCTTTCAAGTTTGTGATGTGATATGTTGCTTTGTGACACTTCATGTCAGGCTGCATCAGTCACATCGCATTAGGTTTCATAACATGGCAAGACTGAGGCGGCCCAACATGGTGCATCAGCTGAACTGGCAGAATCTGTAGGTTTTGAGAAAGACATGGGTCTCAGTCCCATGAGTTTAGGGCCACTTAAATGAAAATTTATCTCAAGTAAGTGCCTTAGATTTAAACAAAACCATTGCCCAAGAGTTGTTAAAGATTCAAGTGCATGCCAAACCTTATTCTGCTTTGTCTAATCTTTAAAACTCAAAATGTATTATTGGAACACGTAAAAAGTCAATGTCAATGAAGTGGCACTGGGTTACTCACTGTTATCCAAACACTGCTAATAGTTACTAATTTATTAACTTTGATATGGATCCATTATTTAAGATTAGCACAAAGGAATACACAAACGAAAGGGAGAAAGTGATGAATACTAAAGTCCTTTTCATTAAAAAAATCATTTACATGGTCAAGCCACATTAATTCTCCACTTCTAAAAATATTTGATCGGCATCCAAATTCTATAAAATTTCCACAAAGAAACATCTTATTTTTGTGGTATTACAGGCACATATGTAGAGGGTTGCACTAAAACGTAAAAATGGGCATTGAACTAGTCACATGAATAAGATCAGGAATTTATACCAGATTGTTAAAAGTGTACTAATCACAGCAAAATCATGGCTTCCTCCCAAAGCAGCAAGAAAATGGTAATTTGAAAGAAAAATGCCAATAATACATCACACACAAGCCGTCTGTTGTCCCCACTACACCACTTTGTATTATATTGCATATGTGTACATATATACACAGATACACACATACACACACACACGATTTAATGCATAAATTTAGGGGAAAGACAGAAGAGCAACAACATGATGAACAGAAAACAAATGCTGTGCAATGTACTATAAATTATAATTAAGCTCTGAATAAAATGTGTTTCTTAGATATGACATTTGTTCCCTTAAAATGCAAAAATGGCCATGATTATCTGACAGAATGTTTTTCCCTTAGATGGCCAATGGCTATAGCACTTACTGAGATGCAATACGGCAAATTCATTTCAGATTTCTTTGCCTGGTTTAAGAATATCCTTTTGGTGAAAATCAAAAATAACAGCAATTACCTCTTTAAAACAAATTATTCCCTCTCAGAGATATATTTGAAAAAGCCTCAAAGGCTTGAATTTCTCAGAAACAAATCTCTTTAGTTGGGATGTCGGACACTGAAGATCTGGGCTCGACTTGCAGGGCCACTGCAGCAATGCCACACGGGCAGGGCAGCCCCAGCCAGGCCCGGGCACTGGAGCAGGACCAGTGGCTCAGGATGGATGGGCACTGCCTGCTGCACCGGGATGCTTGGTCCCAAAACGTTGCTGGTGGAATGGTCCATGTAATCACACATCTGCTGCCCAGCAAAGCCTGCACTCACCCCTCCAGTAAGCCCAGACCTCCCCAGGTGCTCCCCAGAGCTGCTGTGAATCCTTTATCCCCATACAAGGCTGTATTTGAGGTACAATCATCTCTAAGCATATGAAGTGTGTACTGCCTCGGAAGGAACAGCAGGCAACAATGGCCAGGTGCTTTCTCTGTTTGAAGAGAGGCTTTTTGAGCATCTCCAGTTCTCTAGCAGTGACTGCAGGGCTCAGCTCATGTCCCTCTCAGACCACAGCCTTCAGGTCTCAGGCATCTTGGTGAACACTGCCATTTGAAAGTATATTAGAGCATAATAACAGGCATTTGCAAAGGGAAAACTATTTTCATTTAAATCTTGGCTAGTGCAATTTCCTTTTTTTAACGTATAAATTTTCATAAATACATTTCCTATCCACGGCAAACATCCCAAGTACTGTATGCATTACCCAGGAGAGCAGAATGGCTCTAAAGCAGCCATTCGGATCTGGAGCATAACAGTATGGATGGGAAAATGCTGAATAAATATATTTGTCCAATAGACAATAATGGCTCTGATTGAGCCATTCCACTTTATTGGTCTCAAAATATGCATTTTATGAAACTCCCCAAATATCAGACAGATTAAAGTACACCCAATCAAGTTTGTATCCGTAATAAAAGTTTTTATAAAACAATTGAAAAGTATGTTTATTTACACACAGGTCCAAGACCAACCAAGATAATCTTCTGGGGAAAATTCAATATTTTGTGACGTTTATATGTTACTTGGATTACAAAAAAAAAAACAAGAACAAAATTAAATTTTAAAAACTCTATAACTCTATTTCATGTTGACCAAGAAAAATCTGAGGCTTTTTTGGTGATTTTTCTTTGGGACAACAGTTTTTAAAAATTCAGAGATATCTGGATTTTAGGAAGGCCAGGGAACATTTCCAGCTACTGAGGCTAAGGCTTTGGGTTACATGTTTCCACTGGGACTCCTAAAATGAGGTCAAGCCCCTGATCATCCTCCATTCAACTGAATTCCTTCATTACCAGGCTCAGTCCTGCAAAGAGTCCTCAGAGGTCATCACGTGAATGTCTCATGGCACCAGTCTAGTTACTTAAATCCCTCCTCACTAATATTGAACATTTGGAGCAGCTTGGGTCCGAAGACATGCACTGCCACCTGGAAGAGCCTTTCTCTTGCTGTGAGTTACTGGAAAGATCTTAATTAGGGGAGGATAACTTTGGGGTGAAGATTCAGCACATGACAAAACACAGCCACGAGTCTGATCCTAAGTAAATGCATTAAGGGTGACTGGAAAAACGAAAAACATGCTGAGGTCAGCACCCATCCCAAAGCCACCACGAGACCCTGCAGTCCTGGTGTCCTGCAGTGATGGACACTCGGGGTGTGGGCACCTGCAACAGCAGGGTGGCAATTCACGGAACTATCACTGGCTGCAGAAAAGCTGGAAAATAAAATGACCTAATTTGTAACTAATTTTATCAAAGATTTCTACTCGAACAAAAATACTTCAGTCACTGGACTGAATTAAACACTCAGATACCGACATGACTTTTCTGAAATGTATTTAAAGGTGGAGTCTATTCTTAAGTTAGTGCCTTACACAGTGCTTGGTGTTTCCAAATAAGTATTTCAATTTGCTCATGAGTGCACTAAAATGTTTAATGATGATACAGAAAAGCAAAAGTTGGTGTTAACACTATGCCTTTAACAAGTATTATTAAAATATTACATTAATTTCACATTTTCCTCCTAAAATAAAACCTGTTCTTATAGTAATTATTCAATTCCTGTCTCAAAAGGCTACAATCACTATATATCACACTCTGAAGCTACCTTTAAAAGAGAAAGAAGTAAAAACCACCAAGAAATCAGCCCTGCTATGTAAAACAGGTAAGTGCAGGTTGGTCTGACACAGAGGATAACAGTCACCTGGGCACTCCTGAAAAATGCTGCTGCTGTCCTTCATCCATATAGCTCTACCTTACCGAATGAATCGCTCACAAATTATGGAAAATATCACTTATTTAACATTTTTTGCCTTTGATACGTGGAACATGGAGATTATAATTATTTGGAGGTAGAGTGAGGAACTTGTTAGCCATCTGTAGTGCACTAAATACAAGGGAATCAGGAAATGGCCAGTGAAATCACTGATGGTGTAACAGAGATTTGCAAGTCCTGGGAAAACAAATACTTCCCATTTCTTGCAGAGTTGGTAAAACAACAGAATTACTCAGCTCCAGCCACTCAGCATAGAATTTGTTTCTTTTCCAGAAGAAGCTATTCACACAGGAACTTTTGATTTAGAAGGGAAATGGATCTCTTCTTGGAAAAAAGGAATAGCTTTAGCAGAATAGCTGAAAAGGTCTTCCTAAATAAATATTAAATTTATAGGAACCCTGTAAAGCTAAAATTCTGAGATAAAGACAGAAGACTGTGCTTTCTCAGGATCTGTGTGTCTCAGACCACGGCTGGTGGGTGCACACATGGTGCCCTGTGCACAATGGCATCAGTTCAGGTTCTGACATGACAAACATGAGTTACGAGCCCGGAGCCTCAGCAGGCTCCAAATGAGGTTAGTGGGAATGCTGTCATTGATTGAGCTTGAAATGCCAGACTATCATTGTCCCATGCTTTGGGAAATTTAATTACATTTAATTTTTCATATTTATTTACTTTGGTTTATACACATAAGTAGAGGACAGAGTTCTTATCAAGGGCACTAGATACCTGTTGTAAAGAGTGGGCAAACTCTGACTCAAGTCATAATGGCAATGCTTACAGAAATCATAATCCTTTTCACAGTCCTAAACTCACAGCAGCTTGCCTTTTTGGCCAAGCTTTCATTTCCAGCCATTTCCTTCCCTCTGGTACCAATTTCTGTTCTTCCAAACCCTGATGTGTCCCTTTACCTCTGCAGCCTGCGCCTCTCCACATGAGAGGGGAGAGGTGCCTGAGCCCAGGGAGGGGGCAGGGTACAGTCCTCACAGCCTCCTCTTTCTCTCATAGCCTGCAACTAAGGAGACACATTTTGAGGGTAAGTGGCAGATTTTCTTTAATATTAACTAACCCCAAGTTCTTCTGATCATCAAAATTACATGCTCAGAGTCCCACCTTTGCCTTTACTTACATATTTCAATTAATTGCTATGTCTATTCACTCTTTCACTTGTTTTAATCACTTCAATAACATTATATTCCCATTCTAACCCCCTTGAGCAAAATATCTCAGTTTTCCTACTAGGTCATTCACAAGTTTTCTCGCTAATGTTCTGTCATATTTTTTAATTGTCTCAGTAAATATTTATTATTTCAGGGAGCATTTACGACTTCTTGAATGAAGCTGTATTTGAATTTAATGTACCTATGATTTCCCAGAATAAATGCTATACTGGTGGCACTGGGGTTTTAGTAAAGAGAATATTCAATTCAGAAGCTAATAGGAAAAACCTTGTTAGTGATGGTGTTTTGCTACTGAATATCCTTTATTCTGCTTAGTAATTCGTAAATACAGTAGAATTTTTCTCTTTCACTCTGGGCAACTATCTTGAGTTTCTTTATTTTTTTCGGCAGAATGGAATTTTTAAAATCCTATCCTCAGCTTTGTAAATTTTTCCTGCCAACATTTTGATGTGTCACATCCTCAGCTGGTGTCACACTGGACAGTCACACAGCCTGAGCCATGCAGAGACCTGCCCCTGTGTGCACAGCCCTGTAAGGATACCCGGTCTCCCCACCAGTTCCATGGTCCATAAATCACCTGGGTGGGAAGGGATGGAATCATCCAAGTGCTGTAACGTTTGCTGAAGTGAGACCTTGAGCTAGAATATCTGTTTTCTGCATGTATGATGTCACTTACACTAACCATGTTCTTCCATTTTAGTTGCTGCTTTTTCATGTAACTGGGGTAATTTAGACAGTATTTTGTCGCATTATCTCTTGCCATGTACCTCACAATTCCTTAACTCCAGCATCATGTTAGTAGAGAGAATGAAGAAAAACAAAACACTTTAAGTAAACAAATATCTAGCTCACTAATAGCTAATATTTCAAATTATCCAGGAGTAGCTCACAACCCCACTAATCATTCTGCTAAAACATCACTATTATCTGTTTATGGGATTTGGTGAGTGGAGTTCTCAGAACCACTCATTATTGGCAATGCTTCTGCATTATGTGCCATCACAGCACAGAATTACCATGAGCACAGCCTGAGTGGAAAGTCAGAGCAACCCAGCTTTCACCAGGCACATTTCTGATGTAGGTGTACATTTAGTGAATGTTCCTGTAAAAAAATAAAGCAACATATTTTTATCATATCCCATTCAGTAAACCAGGAGATCAAACAGTAAAAATTAAAGGGCTGCAAAGAGTAAATTGAGCATTAACTTTGCAGGACCTCTCCCTCTGGAAAGTGCTGTTGGTGTTGTCACAGAAAAAAAGTGTCTTTTTTATCAAGTCACAAAGGAAATGCTTTCTCCCCTTCTCCTTTTCTTTTCTATAAAAGGCTCTCTAAAATGAAAGGTGTCAGACTTTGCTTTTTCTTCTTGGCATGATCCAGAATGTATGGCTGAGGAATGACAGATGTCTGCAACCAGCTGCAATGAAGCATGCTAAAGTTTCAGTCTAATCCACTTATTTCACTGCAGTCACGTAAACCAAAACAAATGGGCAGTGCCTTACATTATAAAAACACAGCAGCATTACTTTGTTGCATAATGTAGCTGATACGCCATCTTTTTATCATTTTTCCTACTGCAGAAAGAATTCACCTCTTTATTAAAAACAGCCCCTGAAAGTTCTCCCATTCTGCTTGCCTCTATTTTTTTCTTTTAGTGTCACAGCAGTCCTGCGATGCTCCATGCATTACTCAATGTGGCCATTATGAAAACACTGTCATATTTTTCCAGGGAAGACTGCTTTTGTTTTTAAAAACGTGATCCAATTCAGAAGCCACTGGGCCTTATTCTGCTCTCTCATCCTTGCTGCCAGCTTGTGGCTTGAACAGATCTGTGCTCCTCTGAGTCAGGATAGGATCTGCCATGAGATCAGTGCATGTTTCATCTGTGCAAAAGCCAAATAACAAGTGCACCAAGCACTTACCTTAAAGGGTAAAAAAACCCCCACGTGCCTTCTACAGATCAAACTGGAAATGTCATCAGAGACACAACTAATAGCCTCATCTACCTGACTAGCCTCATTCAAAACCCTCCTGTTTTAATGAGGAGGGAGACCCACCACCAGTGTGTTTCCCGAAGCCCAGAACACCCCCCGTGTTTCGCTGTGCCACAGGGAGTACAACCTAAGTGAACATGGCATCGCTTCCTGGGAAGGGAGACCCTGCCTCACTCCAACTTGTAGTGCAGCAACCTTTTGAACCCTCCCCTCTTTAATCCTTGTATGGAAAGGGAAAGGATGAGGAGTCATGTGGCTCCCTCCCTGCCAGCAGTTCCAACAGCTGGGAAGCACTCTTTCAGCGCAATTCATAAAAAAAGATGTGTTGGATTTCGCCGATGGCAGAATGGTGTATGATTTCTGGCCCTTCAGGCTAAAACAATAAATGCAAAGAGGAAAATTTGAGATTTCCCCCCTTAAACTTCCCACAACAACCTCAGCAAAACCACATGACTTGTCTTGTACAATCTCCCTGGTGTTTTCAGTGCTACTTTGGCAGGAAATCAGAATTACTGTTATATAAATTCCATCTGATGCCAGAGCTACCATCTGTGAGTAAAACTGCTTCACCTACGTCTGCCGGCAAAGCCACTCTCCTAGAGACAAGGGAGAAGGGGAAAAAAAATTTGATTAATTTGCAGAATGCTTGTGATTTGCTCATATATTATTATAACTGCTCATCAGCACATGACAAATTCCCAGCACTCCGCACAGGAACCCGTTCAGTTTCAGCAGTTTTTTGCGTCGGCACCTGACAGACTGCAGAGCCACTAATGACTTTCAGATGCTTACAAACAGTAATTCTATCTTCAGAATAAAAAGAAAAATCCGTAGGAAGAAAAGAGTAGAGTTAGTCTATTCCATTTCCTTCCTGTATATCAACATGATTTAACTCTTCGGGGCAGCAGCGGTTCCAGGATCACAACACGGCTGCTCCTTGCCTGTAAAAGACAAAGACTGCCAATCTCAGGGGAAAGGTGGAAGCAAAAGCTGGTCTCCGAAGGCTTCTGCTACACCAGCTCCGCAGAGAGCCAGATACAAAGCAGGTAGCCTAGGAAAAGGCACACCTACCCTGCAGTACAGGGAGAAAATACATGCTCTCCCCATCGCTCCCAAATTCTGTGTCTATTTCCCTATTTGAATACTTCTGATAACCTTTTACATTTTCAGGGAACACATCTGCTTCCTAACTACAGCCGAAATGTTTTTTTCCCCCTTTAAAAGTATGATTATGCTTTCTGAAGCACTGTCTGTGTGCTTGATTGCCTGTTTTAGATTAGAGATTTTAGCAAGGAAACAAAGACTTCAGAGTGCACATCAGTCCTGCATATGAGAAACCACAGAAGGAATAAGCAATAAAATGTGATGCACCATCTGTCCACAAACAATAACCTGGATGTTCTGAAGGCTTACAAATTATTTAGCACACAACCTCACCAAATTATAGGACCCTTAAACAGAGCAATAGACTGGGAATGAGAACCTCTTTGATGTCCTTTTGTATTTTTTTTTCCCAACTCAGCCCTCAATTGATTGCTATCTGTTGAGGTATTTCTCAATGACTATTGGAGCAAGTTGATATTTATTAAGTAGCTCTCTGTAGAATATTTTGCCACAGATTTGTACAGTGGGGTATACACTGCCTCCCTGGCCCTAGCCTGCTGCAAACAGATTGTTAATCAAAAGACAGTCTAAAAGAATAGTCAGTTGGGAAATTCAGTCCTAAGGGCAAAATGCTGCCCTCAGTACTCGTGCACAACTCCTGCTGGCTTCCATGGGAGCTCACGGGAATGCTCAGGGAGGAATCTGACTTTATTAAGTACCAGAAGCTTTCTGACTGGACTCTTGTAGAACACTTCTCTAACAAAGAATGTGATTTTAATTTTTTATTATTTTTTTTCTCCCCCAAATTGCGTCCTGCTGCAATTAAAAATAAAATGACATTTTTCCTAGCTGTCATGCTGAAGCACAGTGATCTTGCATGCAAAACACATTAGCAACTGAGCACACTTCCAGGTACTGTAAACTAGAGTGTGGCAAAGCTACTGGATCCCTAGACAAACCTGGCATACCCCAGCAATATGCTCATATACCAAAATCAAGATATTCAGAGACCTGTGTTTGGGATAGAGGATTTTGGCTCACTATATTTAAATGTGAAATCATGCTTTTAAAAAGCAGCCAAACAAACACTAAAAGTATTCCTTTTTTAATATGCAGTGAATTGCAAAATTTCTGGATCTACTGTTTCATTCAACCTCTCCTCTGCATTAAAAATTTCTGAGTTTTTAGTGAACATTAGAATTTGTTTTTTCCAATTGAAGCATGCGTCTAAACCCACACTCCAAAATAAATCAGCATCCCTTAAAGCCACCCACTTAATTTTTAAGAAGAGCCTGCTCGAAATATTTTTAAAAAGAAGAGCCTGCTGGAAACTTTGCTTTGGTTTCCATAGAATTTTTTCTGCAAATTTTTTTAACACAACATTTCCCCCTCTGGTTCTCAGCTAATGAACATCCAGACCCACCTACCAAAGGTCTTCTCAGTGTGGTTTTTACAAAAGATCTGCCTAGATGGCAGATCAAAATTCAAATAAAAATAGATATTGGAAGACAGAGGATTTTTTTTATCATATTCTTTTTGACAAACAGGCCAAGAGGGAGGTAACTGTATAATTAACTTTAGATGTGCCTAATGTAACTCCATTATCATTGATGGGTCTTATGGAGAGACACCGAGAGGGAAATGTGCCTTCTAGAGTTTCATAGTGGAGCCAGAACTATTGAAGAATATTTCAGTATTTAGGCCCTGATTCAGCAAATTGCTGAAGGTTATGCATACTACAAAGCCTGTAAGTCATCCCACAGACTTGTGTGGGAATGCACAGGAGCTCACCCAGTGCATGAGCCCAAGCTGTCCCTGAGCTGGAGCCTCGGAGCTTGGCCCTTACAAAGATTCATAAAAGAGACATGAAAATGTGCCTGGGGGTAAAAGCTGGCACATTCCATTGTCTCGTTGTGAATCTGTGCTCCTTTTTGCATTTATTTTTGCATTTGTTTCTGAGTGGTGCTGGCTCAGGGTGCGAGAGGGACGGCAGGCTCCGAGGACGTGGGGCAGCTGAGGGTCCGGCAGCCCCGCAGCTTGTGGGGGACCCACAGCCATCCCCAGCTCTCCTGCAGGCACAGTGGGGCTCACAACTGCCTGCTCAGTGGGAGGATGGGAATTTTACCATCACTGGGGGCACACAGATGGCTCTTTGCTCTATGGGTTACACAGGGACCAACAATCGACACCCAGAGCTGAGGCTGCTGTCACCCACGTCCCTAAAGACACCTGCTGCCACCCGGGAAAGGGCACAAGATGATCGTGCAGCAAAACCCTTAGATGTGAAAGGAAACAAAACCAAAATCCCCTTCCATCAGCTCCTGTGGCAGTCAGTATTCAGAGAAACAGACACTACTAAGGATTTTATTTTAAACAAAATTGGAGAGCTTGGCCTTTCTATGGGCAGTAAGACAGCAGTAAGACACTGTGTCCATTTAAGGTGTTTGGGTATTTTTTCAATGATGTAGAATCAAGGAGCTCCCTACCTATCTCTGAAGAACTTATTCAAATCACAGCATGTCAGGTAGCAAAGAGGCAAATGTTCCTGCCAGCAGCAGCCACACACCAAAGCCTTGTTCCTGCTGCCTGCAGGAGAGCCACTCAATCCCACAGAACCTTCACTGACTTCCACTGACTTCCAGGGAGAAGATTTACTTATATGAAATCAATGGCAGCCCAGGGCTTTCAAGCAAACTGATACCCACTTGGGCTTCTCTGTGTATAAACCAAAACCATACTGCAACAAAGCTAATGCATACAGTGGTTAGAAAGGGCCAAAATATTTTGCCTTCTGGAGAAGGAATGCAATTTCTCTGATTTCAACAAATAATCTGAGGTAGGTAACTTTATCTACCATTATGCTAATCAGAACAGAGAGGTCTATAAATGTACTTAAAGAGGCAACTAAAAAAAATTAATCTGTGGTTTAACTTAAAGGTCAACTCAATACATATTGAGAAGTCAACTGAAATTCTGCCATTAAATATAATCACTGCTTCTAGGGTGGTAAATACTGTGTGGAAATGCCCATCAGGAGCCAAATTCTGATCTCAGACAAGCACATGGATGGAGGAGAGCAGCGCTGATCTTGTATGCAGAGCCCTTCCATCTGTGCCTCTAGGTATCAAGACCCAGGCCACTGGATGAGCTCCTTTAAATTCCATAGGATGTGATTAATATAGTGTGACATATAAAAAAATATTTATATATTTTAAAAATCCTGGGGTAAGGGGGTGTGGGTTTCTGGATTTTTTTCAGCCTTCTGGATTCCTACTTTCAAGCATTTTCTGTAACCTGAAAGGCTAGAGAGTTCCTTTCTTACAGAAAGAACAGAGAGAGATTTTTCTATATCACATGGCTACCACGGTGAAAGCCTTTCCGATATAGAAACTGCCCCAGCCATTACAGCAAAATCAGGAGGAACAAGAGCAACCCCGGCCCCTGCTCCTCAGCTGTGGGGCAGGCATCAATCCCACACACAATTGTACACACAATTGTTCACACGATTGTTCACAACCTCAAACCAGTTTTCCTATTCCTAATAGAAGTAAATTGAAAAAGGCTTAACTAGCATTTTATACGTGTGCAAACTTATTCTTTAAATTTTAGTATATGGAAGGTACAGCATAGGCATTTTCTTCTGAAACAATGTCAAAGATTTGGGGAGGGGAGGCACAAAGGTCAGATTTAAATCCTGAAGGTAACATAAAAAATTTAGATAACACTGTTTGTATATATTTTTGTATAGCATGTGTCCTGACAGTGTCACCATCAGCATGGACTCTAGAAGTCATAATCCACTGTGCTATTTTTTAAAATAGTTTGATTTGTTTATTAACTGTGCTTTCCTATTTCCATGAGATATAGACATCGACAGTGAATAGACCTTTTCTAATTGAACTGATAGCTTGAAAGTGAACATGTCCTTGAATTTACACTGAAAGATAGACAGTGATTATTTATAATAAGGGATTTAGTCAACTGCCTTTCCATTTGTACAGCAAGGACTTTATCAACAGACCATGTTTAGGTAAATAGTGCCAAATAAGATAAATTTTGTATTAAAGGACGAATGTCTCGCAGTGTCAGATGTACAAGGAAGAGACATTTGGCTGATGATATGTCCTGTAAGTATAAAAGAGAGTATTAAGATAACACTTTATGCTAGCATTAATACATCAAAGTTCTGGACTGACCTGTTTCATCCAAAGTGAAAGCGAGGATGCTCTTAATTCCTATCTAAGATTAATTTAATTCAGAAGGCATTCAGCCTTATGTCCTGTTTTGCAGCTTTATAAGAATTGCTGGATTTGCAAAATAGCACGGCTGTACGCACATTAATAAATGGTCTGTATTTGTCTAGGCAGAGTTGAAGCCTTTCTTTAAAAACACACACACACACACACATACACACACACAAAACTCTGGCTCCGTGAGCTTGCTTTGCCCACAATATTAGAGCTCAGCTATCTCCTTGCTGAAGGGCCTATTTGTCTGCTTTAAGTGAAATCACTCAATTCTCAAAAGTCAGTGGAGGACTTTGGAAGGGGGAGGGCTGGGAGAGGCCACTCCAAATAAGTTCCATTAATCAAAAGACACAGTCTAATGTAACTAATATTTTACAATTAGAGAAGACAAGATGGAACTAAAAGCCATCTATCTCTCTTACACCACATGATCATCGATTCATAATCAGAAGACTGAGAGTCGCACAAAGATGCATTTACAGGGCTGGGGGAGGGGGTGGCTCAGAGCCCGAGATAATGAACACGATGAGAAGGAGCGGCGCTGAAGGCTGGGGAAAGATGACAGAGTGGTTCAATGGTGACGGATGACACGAAGATGAGTACTGATACCTGACAGGCAGCGAATGATGACTGCAGTCCTTTCCCACCATTATGATCCTCAATTATCTTGCTAAGGACTAAGAGGAAAGAAAAAGAAAAAGAAAAAAAAAAAAAAAAAAAGAAAGAAAAGAAGCCAAAGTGGCTCAGCCCATCCGTTTATTTATAAGCTGGGATAATGCTAGAGTGTGCCAGGCTGCTGGGAAAGGCCACCTTTTGCAATTTGATCAGCACTTTATAGGAGCTGTAGTTTTCATTGTCAGCGCTCATGGGCACAAGGGGAAATGGGTAAAATACAGTACTTGTCCGTCTGTTTTGTAATAAAATTCTTAAATCTTCAAAGGGAGTTATTTTTTTTCTTTCACTGCCACCTTCAGGAAATAAAAACAAAACCCTGGGCTGACCAAAAAAATAAAAGATAAAATGGGCTTTGTATTTGCACATAGACTTAGTGGGTTGCAGCCTCTGCTCCCAAAATTCCACGTGCACATTTATCCAAATGAATGATATGTGGTGGGGAATGAGCCAGCATGAGCAAGAGCTACAGCTACGAGGAGTGCAGGAGCAAAGTGAAGAGGAACTTTTCAAGATTCTTCATTGATTTAGGGAATTATTAATAAAAAGGGAAGAAAGTTCGCTCAAGACTGCTTTGTAGTTGCAGAAGATGCCACAGGCTAGCATTTCTGTACCAAAGAATATGCCGTTCTGCTACATTATTTATTTTTAAAGACACAGATCTCCTAGCTATGTTGTAGTCATTGCTTTGCAGAAAAAGAAAAACAAATTAAGATTAATGTTCTACACAGCTCTTGATAGCAGTAAATATTTGATCAGAACTATTCACATTTAAATGTTGACATACTAAAAATCATATTTTTTGGAAGAAATATTTCTTCTTCATGCTTTAACCAAAACTTTCCTTTCCTGTCCCTTTCCCTCACTGGTCCTCTTGAAGAAACAAAGTCACATAATATAGCCTCACATTTTCTAGCCAGGATAACTAAAATTAACAAAACCAGGCCGTAAACAGCTCCGTCCAAAAAAAAAAAAAAAAATTAAAATTCACACAGACTATACAGGTCACACACATTCTGCAACCTTACCTGCCTTTTTCCTCTCTCTAATTTTTCTCCAAGGGAGCAGGCTGCTCAGTATAGCTCCAGCCCAGGAGGGCACAGTGGGGATGGTTTGCTGACCACAGTGCCCTCTCCCCACCACAGCAGGGCACAGGCTCCCAGCAAAGGGAGCATCCTGCACATTTTGGGGTGATGACAGTCTTGTCCCTCACAGAGATGAGTTTACAGCTCTGCCTGTTAACCAAGGGCAGCAACAAACCAGCCAGAGACATCAAGAGCAACATCTTCCATGTTCATGAGCAAGCACAAAGCACCAGGTAGGAAACCTGAACCCAGCTCACACATGAAGAGGCTTAAATACCAACACACCAGGCTTCATCTGACTCCATGGTAAAACTCCTCATGTACTTTTCCTGGCTCCAGGAATGTCAGAAAATTATACCAGCAAAAAAAAGACACATCAGTGTCATCTGTGGTGGAAGCTCAGAGTCCCCAGTCACACCAGTTCCTGTTGGCCAAGGGATCTGTACCAATTGGGAGCATTAGCAAGTGCTTCTTGTTATTAGAGATATTAAAATTAAAGGAGTTCTGGATTTTGGCAACATATGTTAAACAAAATATGTGGAGGTAAAAATCCAATAGCAAGAATCAGCCTAAATGTACTTGTAAATGCTTGCATGGGTAATAGCTGCCTTGAGCATGTGTTGGGCTACCTGGGCACTGGGGCAAGAGGAGCTCCAAGCCCAGTGCCAAGGGAAGACAAGGACGTGCCAGCACATGTGTTAGGGCTACCTGGGGCACCACTGGGTTGTCCCCAGAGCATGTCCCCAAAGGAGAGAAGACATTCAGTGTGATGAACTTCACCTTTTATGGATCTGCTCTCTAATTTCAATGGCTTCCAGCTTTGCTTTTGCATGGAGAATGCACAGGTTAGGCTGGGTTTGAAAGGAATGGACCACACTGGTGCAAGAAACGCAGCAGGCATCACACAGAGTGTGTGCACAATGAGAAGCCCTGCTGGAACAAGACCATAAATATTCCAAGAAGCATTTCCCAGATATCCATTTAGGAATCCTAATTATGAACAAATGTCTTTAATCTGCCCACTTCATACATCTGAGATTTAAGACAGGTTGAATCCATGATTGTCATCGTAATTAGCACAAACAAAAGGGCCAGATGTGAAAAGCGTGGTTCTGATGTCAGGGTCTTCCCAGCAACTGATCAAATATTATACAGCTATAGTGGTTTTCATAAATAGCATATCCTCAGAAGTGATGATAACTGGCACATTATAAAATGCATTTTTCAGCGTTTTTCTGCAAGAGCACGTGCTTTGCTAGTGCACAAGTTGGAGCCATCTCCCTGTAACATTACTTCAGCATTTGTGGCAAAACAGCTCAGCTGTCATCAGTGGATTCACAATTGTGTAAGATGGGACTATCATAGTGATTAATTGGGCTAACTTAATCTCTAATACAAATTAAGTAACTGCACTCACAAATACCTAATTTAGCATGTGTTTGCAATAGTTTAATTTGTACATACAATCACACATGCACTTTGGGTAAATGAGATATAAGCTTATAAAGAATTTTTTTCTGCCCTTGTCTGCACGCAAAAATTCTCTGAAAAAAGTTCTCATTATTTATATTGAACCCAGATAAACAAATATTTCTTTTATCTACCAATATCACTTCTGTTTTCCGAATGGCTACCAGGAGAAGCTATGTATATTTATGAACTAGAAAGCAAATTATTAAAAAGGATAAAAAGAAGAAGAAAAAAAAAATCTTACAATTAACATGCAGTTGTTTGTGCTGGAACCCAATTCTAACAAACAAGAGTATTAGAATTTTGCTTGAACAAGCACTGCAAGACCCAAGCTTTAAAATAAATTTTTTACAACTCTACAGAAAAGAGTTTTGCTAGTATGAGAATAAAATATTTAGTTATTAGCACAATGTTAAGATTTTGTTTTGAACAGAAAACTAAGATGCTGAGGTTTATTCTGCTGTCAGTTCAGACCACAAGGGCGATGAAACAGTTGCCGTTCAACAAGCAGCAGCAGCAGCAGTAGCAATATAAACTAAAGTTTAGCATTTTGTCACCCCTAGAGCTTTTAATCGGTGGGAACTGTTCAAGAAACAACCGGATGTGACACTCAGTGCCGTGGTCTAATTGACAAGATGGTGATCAGTCAAAGGTTGGACTCCATGATCTTAGAGGTCTTTTCCAATCTAAATGATTCTGTGATTCTGTGAAGTAAGCATTAACGCCTGAACGATGCATTAATAATTTCATACAAAATTAACCGGGAATTATTCTAGAATAGAAAGAAAAATAATTTAAAAAAAAAAAGTTAAAAAGAAAAACTAATAAAAAAGCGGGTCTGCAAACAGAGCCTTCACTGGGCTGTAAAGGACAGACTCGGGAATATTTAACCGGGTGCTCTGATAAAAACCCATCAAGTGGCTGGGGGGCGTGCGGGGTGCCAGCAGCGGCTCAGTGCGCGGTTTGGGCCAAAAGGAAAGAAAGAAAAAAGAAACACTTCTGTCTCTGTGCTTGTGTCTCAGCACCGGCGTGTCCCCTCGCTGTCCCACTTCTGTCCCCCCTGTCCCTTTGCTGTTCCCCCGCTGTCTCCGCTGCCCGCACGCTGTCCTGTCGCTATCCCCCCTCTGTCCCCGCTCTCTCCCCTCTGTCCCTCTCTGTCCCCGTTGTCCCTCGCTATCCCCTCTCTGTCTCTGCTGTCCCCGCTATCCCCGCTATCCCCTCTGTCCCCGCTGTCCCCCCTCTGTCCCCTCTC
>VWYI01010135.1:785639-858901 GCA_013399455.1 Anthoscopus minutus | reverse complement strand
GCCCCGGGGCCCGGCCCGGCCCGGCCCGGCCCTGCAGCGGCCCCGCGCAGCCCTGAGACCGTGCGGCCCCGCACGCCGTGGGTCGGCATTGCTGGGGCTGTGTGGCAGCGAGAAGCCGCATAGACGCGTAGCGCTGCGGGTTCAAGCTGCCAAAATGACAGAAATGTGTTGCAGGACACACTGTGCAGCCCCGAGGGGCTGATTTTTAGGTGGCCGCGCTGTCTTGGAGTGGCTTTGCTTCGCGCCAAGGATTCACCACGTTGATTTTTTTAATGTTTGTGCAGCAAACTGACTGGTTGGGGGGAAAATCCTGCCTAATTTCAGACATTTTATATGACTGCAAGTAGGGACGTGAGAATGAAAGCCCTGACTTGTGCAGCCTCCCCAGCCCATCGAGCGTGGCCTGAGCCCCAGCACTTCCCAGCAGCTTTGGGCTCGGAGCACGATTTTGCTCTCCCTCCATCCCTTGGGGAGCCGGCGCTGCTCTCCAGGGTCTCTGCCAGCCCCTGCTCTAGGGCTGGCCTCACACAGCTCCGGGCCATCCGCTCACTGAGGTTCTCCTTCCTTAGAGGACATCACCAGCGTCATAAATCGGATATTTAACCATAAAAATAGTACGGCGTGTTCCTGTGCTGCGTGCACAGCAGCCCCGAAGCGCTCCCCACGCCCCATTTTCGAGGGATGAAAATTTGGCCGCCGCAGGCTTTGGGCTCGGAGCCGCCCCTGTGGAGCGCACCTGGGGCAGTGTGGGCAGCAGCAGAGCTCCTCTCCCGGCAGCACCAAAGTGCACAAAGCTGAAAATGAGCTCAGGTTCTGTCCCAAAACTATTTGTAGCATCAAAATCCTTTTGTGGTCTTATAACTCACATGAGACCAAACCTCGGCTCCAGTAATAGCACACAAAAACTCTCCTTAAATTAAACAGGGAGTTCTTTTTTCATCCTACAAAGGAGGAACTTGGCTACAACAGAAATAACTAAGTGAACAGAGAAGAGACAAATTAAGGGGAAGGTAGAGTTGGAATTAAATGGAAAAATAAAGTAAATCACATCACTAATTGAGTCAATTTGTTGATTGTAAAGCCAGAAGGCACCACTGAGATCACTTTTCCTGATCTCCAAACCCATGTAGTCTAGAGGAGTTCCTGGAATTAATCCATGCTTTGAGCCTAAAAGCTGTGGGTGAAGTAGATGATAACTTTCAGAAATTTATTGTCATTATCTAGTACAGCCTAGGAAGAATCTGCTGAAATCCTCATGCCTTTGTGCAAACAGCTGTCTAGCAGGTAGAATTTTCTATCTCTGCAATATAAAGTTTGTGTTCCAACTGCTTGTTAAACTGACTCCTTGGATGAATTAACAATGAATCCCTGGTTTGGGTAACCCCGTGGCCAGCAAGGTGTGTGTTCTTCAGGTGTGTCATCCCTGTGAGCAATAAATCTCCATCAGAGGTCCTGCTCCTTAGCACAGAAGCACCCATCCATTCTTCAAGTGTGATTTGTGGCCTTGCACGTGGCTTTAAATGATTTCTGTGCAATTGGGCCCAAATTATGGAGTAGCAAATTGCCACACAGAGATGTGGATCAGTGTCTTCCTTGCTGGGTACCTACTTAGTAGTCACATCTCTGGGATATTTGCAAGCTATCCAAGTAATCAGCTTTTCCCCCAAGCAGCTGATTAAAAAGAAAAACAAAAAGCCCCAACAAACCGACAACCCCAAACAACCTCACGCAGGAAACCAAACAGTGGACAATTCTGGAGTCTGCTGTTAAATGTCACAGATAATAATATATTGTTGTTTTCAACAGTAAACTTTGAAGTATTTCTACAGAGGGGTTATTTTCCCAGTAATATTTTGCAAACCATAAAGCACTGAAGTTGACTGACATTCCTGTGGTTCACAGAATAATTTAGGCTGGAAAAGAACTCTGAGATCATTGAGTCCTACCTTTGACTAATCACCACCTTGTCAACTAGACCTGGGCAAGACGGTGGCAGTCAGGAAAAAGCCCTGAGACTTTAATGAGACCAAATCCACCAGTCAGGCTTCCAGTTTAACAGCTCCCTACTAGATGGGCAATTTTTAATCCATTCAACTTGCACCATATATTAATTTTTCAATATTCTTTTGGAATCATTCATTAATTTGGAGTGGGTTTACTTGCAGCAATCAAAATGTTACACTCTTACAGAATGGCAAAAGCCATTCTGAATTCTACCATCCCAGCCTTGCTACTTTTACCAAACCAACTTGCAACCCTGTCAAAAAAATCACATGAAATTTGACAAGATTTGTTTTTGCAAACATATATTGAGTGGCATTAATTATGTTTTCCACCATTAATTCTTTATGAAATGAGTCTGAGCTAATCTATTTCATTATTTTCCCCAGAGAAAAGGAAGCCTGGCAATTATTTAGGTCACAAGATTGCCGTACTTACAGCCTTCTGAAAGTTCATGGTCCAAAACTTAATAAAGGCCACTCTTAATTGAAGTCTCTACTTTTGTCTATTTATTAAAATCCTTTGACTATTAACATATTCTTCATTTCCTAAAGGGTAGAGGCCCAGTGCCTGCCTCATGCCTTTTTCCTTTCCTTACTCTCTTATCTCTACCCAGATAAGATCTCTGGTCCCTTTGGAGTGATTTTGGATTGTGCCTTTTACCAGGTAGATAGATGGATTCATTTGGAAAGTTAGTCGATGGAGCTGCTCTTTGCTTTTAATGCTAATTTCAGTACTACAAACTTTCTCCTGATTTGCCCAGGGACACAGTGGATATCTCTAAGAGCCTCGTGCCTCATTTTACCTCTTAGTAATGTTGGAAGCATATATTTTAGGAGCATTATGAGAACTAATTAGCAGATCTTTCCAAAACTGTGAGGCAAGTGCATATTCCCTTCACGCAGTCTATTTCCTTGCCACGTACTCTGCTGAGGCAGAAGCCAGGATTCCTCAGTGGCACCCGAAGAGGATGTGTTGGAGGCAGTGGATCAATTACTTGCTACAAATCCAAAGCCTGAAGGCTCCTTGGACAGCTCCCCCTGTGCCAGCTCTGACTGCAAGCAGGGGCTCAGTGCCTGCAGCAGCAGCAGTGCTGATGTTCTGCTTCCTGGCTCAGAGCTGTGACAGGAGCAGTGACAGTGACACACAGCTCACACGGCCCTGGCAGCTGGCTGCCTTCAAAGGGACACACATGTCCCGGTGTTCCTGCACTCCTGGTGCTAATGGTCATGTTCAAACCCGGCATTGAGGGCCTTTCTGCCTGTTTGTCAACTGTGAAAGAAAAAGGAGTTTTTTGAACTGCAGCAAACTTCTTATCCATCACCTGCCTTTCCTTCAGCTCCCCGTACTATCCACTGTAAAACCAGATTTTTGCTCATGTGAAAAGCATTATACAGACTTCTGAGTAATTCTCAATTATAATTCCAGGGATGATTTACCTGATTTTTAGGGCAAATGAACAAATTGCACTTTGCTTTCCAATACTGTAATGCTTAGTCTGCTCTTGATTGAATGCAGGATGTGCAGTTATATTAAGAATTAATATCTAGTTTTAATATGTTTTCAGTGCCCTCTACAAGACTACTTTTTCCTTTGGCAACCTCAATGCCTATAAAACCCAGACACATGCTCTCTTCACTGCAGCAATCTTTCCTCGAAAATACAAAATGCTACTTCTTCTGAGATTGCATGTTAGCTAAAGGAAATGTGCTATGCACCAGGGGATTGATTAAAGGGAAGTCTAAAAAGAAATGGGGGAGAGGGGAAAGAGAGGTTCTTTCCTTATTTATTTTTTAAAAATTATTATTCCTTAGAAAAAATCAGACTCCAAACATTCAGCTAAAACCTGATTGGAAACAGAAATTCCAGCTCAGAAGTATTCTGTGATGACTCATGAGAACAATAGTTTAGTGCCTATTGCTTCCAGTTCCCTTCTAATGGCCAGTTTTCACATGTGGACCACCAGGACTAGGATCAAAGTTGCCTTCTTTTGGGAGTATTTTCATTATTGGCAAGGCATTCACTAGCACCACATCCAGAAACTGAATAAAGTGGAGAAGTGGGAAGTAGAATAAATTGGTATATGGGGAAAAGCAGATTGAGTGCTCCTGACATGCTAAAGGAATAAAAAATCAGCTCTCTGGAAATGTTTGATATATCTTTGAAAAATCCCTGTCTTGGGATGGACTCTGTAGGAGAGGGAATTAAATATCATATCCAAAAAAACAAATCAAAACCCCACTATAATGCATTTATTTCTTGAATCTCATTTTGACAGTCAGTTTCTTGATTTGCAGGAACCTGACTCACGATAATGAATCTCCTGACATTGGCAATGACACAGATGCACCTAAATCTCCTTCCTTCTTACCTAGCTCAGCTATTGAAAGGAGACCCTGGAGGACAACAATGTCACAGCAACCCAAACAAGAGCTCTCACAAGCATCATCTGGAGCACTTTTGGATGGTGACTTTGGACTTTGTGGGCCTGCAGTTTCGGGTAGCATGAAATATTCTTTGTAAATGGATCTTTGGTAAAAAAGAGAAAACAAACAAAAAAAACCCACAAAACAAACCAAAACAATATTGATTTGATAAAGGGAAAAAAAATATCCAGAACCAAACTTTCATAAAATCAGCTAAGGTAGCAGATTTAAAATCAACCATAATAGAAAGTATTGTTAATGTTTGCCTTCAACTGCGGGGACCTCACTGCATCATCTCAGTTCAGAAAGTAGAGGAAAAGAGACATGACTGACTTCTTCATCTCTCTTGGTGGTCACTAAGTGACCCCCTGAACCAGGCAAAGTCTTTGACTTCCTTCTGACTGGTTTTGTAGCTCCCAGCACTGGTTTTCTTGGCCATACAGACTACGATGCTAATTCAAACCCAGTATTTCCTTACTCGTTTAGCGATGAGAGGGGGAAACATTTGCCCACCTGCTCTGAGCACAGGGAGTGTTCTGCACCACACAGCCATTATCCATCCAGCTTTCCCTGCAGAAAATGCTAAAACACCATATGCTGCAGCTTTATGGGGAAGATAATGAGCGAAACACCAGCATCAGAGCTTGGAGAGCCTTGGAGCAGCTCACTCCAGGGGAGCAGCTCTGCCCAGGAGCCCCGATGTGGACATGGTTTTTTGAATCTGACAGAATGCTCAGGCTGTAAGTGGCTGAAGTATTCCCAAGGGAAAAATCCATTAAATTTTTTTTCTTTTAAAAACTGCTTTTTGTAAATAAATTCTAGTTCTCAAAATAAAGTAGAACAAATGTTCTGGATGTGTTTTCTCTTGTTCCACCAATAAAACCAAAGAAGTTCCCTTAACAAATCGTGGTGACCTGTATCAAAACACCTTATAAAAAAAAGTTGCAAAATCCCAAATAAAAACTTCTCTATCTCAGAAACTTCACTACTCCAAAAAAACCTCTCTCACAACATCCCAAACTGTTCTTTATCATGCACAGCAACAACACCCATGCCAAGCCTGGGGAGTCTGTGTTGGCACCTGGGAGATGCTCAGCCCCAGCCCTAAATCCCCACGGGGACTCTGGGGACGTGGGCTCCTCTCCTGGAAATGAGGGGACACCTCACAAACCTCTGCCACATGAAGAGCTCACGCACATGAGGAGCTGAAAAGCTGCAAGCAGCTTCCTTCTGAGCAGCAGCTTCCAAATGTGGAATGGATGGTTTGGAGACTAATAGTTCCCCTGGCATATCCTTCAGTTAAATACACTTTTTTTGCTATATGACAGCAGTCTGAACCCGTGCAAGATCTGTGAATGAGGTGTTATTGCTTGGCTCCTCCCTGGCCACTTGAAATCATGTGAAATTTGGGGTTTTATCACAATGTTGCTGGGTTTTGACAACACACCAGGAGTTATTATTTCCATTTGGGGTATTTCACTCCTTTTGGTATGTGAAGTTTGTTACAACTTTTTATTACTTCTACAAAATGTCTTGCCTTATGAAGAACAATTCTTATGTATTTTATGCCATTAAGTTAACCAAGAAAAACATTTACATATGTCTGGCAAGAAAGTTTTGTGAAGAGATTCCAGCTAAGTCCCTAAAGTTAAAAGAACTTCATATGTAATAAAGTCCTCAAAAATATTAAAAATCATATTTAAAACATTCTCATAAAATGTGTATTGAGAAAAGACAAGCTAATTCTCAAAGGCTCCATTATTGAAGCAAAAATTAATATTTGTACTGTTTCTAAATTGGAATAAAATTGCAAGGATGCAAACACTATCCTATATCATAATCTATAAACCAGTCACAAATGTTAAATCAACTGTAAAAATGATTTAAAATCTACATGACTAATTTTATTAAACTGATTTAAAATCACATTTGTGGTACCTTCATTTATTAACTGTATTTCAGACAACACTGTGTTTTTAATGGATTTGCATGGGTACAGATATATATGGAGAAGAAACTGTCTGTTAAAAGCCACAAGACCTTTCCTCCTCTGTGCATGTTTTCTTAGCACATGCTTGTGGTAAACGGAAATATACAAATTAAAGATGCAGAGGCCTTGTTAGGTTCTACAGTCAATTTTCTGCAATTTTATGGTTGTTCCTTTCAGTTTGCTTATTCGTAACGCAATGATTTTTGTTCTTTGTTCCAAGCTTAGAAAGCACTTCACAAATATTAATTAATATCTGTAAAACTGTAACCATTTCTAGTGTCATTCTGGCTTTTTGCAGATGGGAGAATTGTGGGCATTTAGCTCTAGCACAGATCCAACTAAATCAACAAAGCTATTTCCAGTTTATTTTAGTAAGGCCAATTAGAATCAGCAGCTGAACTGGAGACAGATAAGGGTTATATGAAAATTTTAGGGAGCTCATAAGTGGTTGCTGGCTTTCCAATTATTATTTCCATGGGAGTTAATCCCATTGCATGCCCCTCTTAGGGCACCCAGCCCCATCATCAGCCCAGGACCCATGGGTTTGGGGAGCCCCTGGCAGGAGAGGGAGGCTGCTGTTGGGCACCCACATAGTGCCAGGGCTCCTGGCTCTGTCTGTCCTCCCCAGGAGCTGCTGTCTCTGCTGGCTGGTGGCACCAGGAGGTGACCTAGCTCCCTGAGTAGTGCTGGTGGCTGAGACTCTGCTGCTGCTGCCATCCAAAATCAGCACAAGTTTTCTAAGTGTTTATTACAGCAAGAGGTGCAGTCTTCTCACTCTTCTTTCCAAACATCACCAATTACGATTCCCTGGGAATAAGGAAAATCAAAATGCCAAACTCTCTGCAGGGCAAGCAGGGAGTGTTGGGCACTGGGCAGGCAGGAGTGGCCATTCTGTGCCCAGTCTGAGGGGGGGTTGGCCCCAGCCTGTGTAAGGACCCCAGCAGCCCCAGCCTGTGTAGGGACCCCAGCAGCCCCAGCCTGTGTAGGGACCCCAGCAGCCCCAGCCTGTGTAGGGACCCCAGCAGCCCCAGCCTGTGTAGGGACCCCAGCAGCCCCAGCCTGTGTAGGGACCCCAGCAGCCCCAGCCTGTGTAGGGACCCCAGCAGCCCCAGCCTGTGTAGGGACCCCAGCAGCCCCAGCCTGTGTAGGGACCCCAGCAGCCCCAGCCTGTGTAGGGACCCCTCCAGCCCCAGCCCTTGTAGGGACCCATCCAGCCTCGACTGGCCCCAGGCAGATGGCGAGGAGCCCCTCAAGAGGAGCAGTGCAGTTGGGTGTTGGTTGAGGTCCAGGAGTGCATCCCTCAGCTGGATCCTGAGCATCAGGGCAACTCTTTCCCCTTTTCTCTGCCCTTTCCATCCCCCATGAACAGCCTCTGCTGTGAACTCTTCCAGAAGGGCACACACATGCTCAATACCAAGGTGCAAACCACCTTCAGCAAAACAAATTTTCTAGAGTTTCAGCTGAATAAACCTATTGAAGCAAAATTATGCTGGACCTGTCTGTGCCCTACAGGAGGACAAAAAGCCCAGTGTCACATTTGACTTCTTAAATCTGCAGATTTCAGCAATTGTTTGTTTCAAGCGTTATCTCCTCACCAGCACGTACTGACCTTAGACATAAGGAACAATCAGCAGGATTCATGCAGATAAATATTCCAATGCACTTTATCTTAGAGAAGCTGCAAACATGTTTGCAAGACAGACACAGTTACTGCTCCTTCAAGACTCCATATGACCTTTAACATCATTTTCCACAAAAGTTAATTTCTGTGATTAATGCAATATACTAAAACCCATAAATCTGATCATTTGAAGGATTCAAATTAGGAATTATTGACAGCTGATAGAACAGAAGTGCAGAGATGAGGCAGATTTTCTCATCTGTCCATCTAAATGTTGGAATATGTATTGATTAAAATATGACATGGTATAGAACCCACCATAAATCTAAAATCTATTAGATTAACAGAGGCATTCAATTAACATAAAATGACAGCGTAAGAAAAAAGCCATGAATGGGGACCTATCTCAGTTTGTAATATATTAACCCACCTATCTGGGCAAGTTTTGAGATAAACAGAGATGTGTGCCTGGTTTCACCTTGGCTCAGCGCCTGCAGGTATAACCTGAACCCTCAGGTGAATGTAAGCCCTTGTGTTCTGGCTTTCCAATTGAAGATACTGATATATTAAAGCTGAGCATAATGTACAAATTTCAATCTATTACAATAATGCCACCATTTTAAAAATGACCAAAAAGGTCTTTGTTGTGCACAAATCTCCTGGATCTAGAAAGTCCCTTCTATTTGAAGTTACTTCAATTATTCCTTCCATCAAAAAGCTGAAATTCCACTAAATGCAGTAAGAGCATTCGCAGAGGAATGAACTTTCCAGGTAAAAACCATGAAAACAACACACACACACATAAAGCAGAAGCGTCTTTCTGTGAGCAGTGACCCCAAGTAACTCTCAAGCCTTACATGTGTTACTCAGCCAAGTCCAGCTGCAGAAACATCTGGACTCTACAAGTGCAGATTTTATCCCACTGGGTCCATAAAAATCTTGCAAGGAAGTACAGAATTTCCTACCACCTAGACCAAAGCAGGCTGCCAGAAGCACTTAGAAGAGATATCTTGAAAGAAATAAATACATAAATTTGAGCTTTCTATTCCCTACTTAAAGTAAGGAAGCCAGTGGAGTAGCATGGGGAAACAAATGTCATATGAATGTTCTGATGTTATAGACACAGAGGAGGCTCAACAAGCCTCACCCTTGCCTAGCAGTGTTGGCAAATGAATGGCACAAAAACCAGTTTCAGTGATGAGGGGCACATTTTTTTAATGTGCAACTGGTCAGGACTGGGAGGTCTTGCACTGGATAGACATTGAAATGTGAGGGGAGCACTGGGGTTTGGGTCAGGAGATTCAGATTTGATTCCCACAAGCACTGCTCATTTGTGGTATCATTCTATTTCAGGTGGACTTAAACTGCTCACACTTCAATCAGTCTCTCAGACTTTTTGTAAGTCTGGGAAACCCTGCCCACATTGGCAGATATTACCTAAATTCCGTTTTCATGCCCTGGCTTGGAGCACTTGTATGTGCAGGAAGGCAAATTCCTTTTCCTGTGCAGGCTCAAGGGCTCCCTGGAGCTGCTGAGAGCCTGAAATGGCTCCCAGTGCCCTGTCCCCAGCTGCTCCCACACGGCTGCAGTTCAGCTGCCTGAGCCCGTCTGCTCTTTTCTCCTTCTGGCCAACTCACCCTACCCCAGCCACCTTTTGCCAGCCTTATTCTTCCTAGTGATCAATAATTACCTTTCTCTGCTCCACTGATGGCTTCTGGAAGGGGCAGCCTTATGTCGCTGCAGCAATTGAAACCATAATCTGTGCTCTAATGAGTATTTGTCCAGGGTTCACAGCGGCAAATGGGAAAGTGTTAACCCAAAATCCCTGCAGAAGTTGACAAGGATAGGTTGGCTGGCTGGAGCTATACACAAGTGGTGAATTCTCCCAAGAACAAAATTACTATGTATTATTAGTCTGCATATTATGTTCACATTTTAAAAGATACTAATTTTCTCTCTTTCTCTCCTTTTCTCCAAAGTACCACTATTTAGGACTATAGATTCATAATTGCTCAGGAAAGCCATTGTCTGTGTTCTCTTAATATGTCCATTATATTTAATCTATCCTCAAGCCTCTATTCAAATGCAATTTGTTAATATTTTTATTATAAAATTTTGTCTTTTCTGTGAAGCTTTCATATTACATTTTCCCCTGAAAGAGAAATTCAAGCTCTCAACAAAGAATGTTGCAAACCAGCAGTATGTGAAACCAGCAAGCTCAAAACATATATATATATAAAAAGATTTTTTTATATCTTCATATTATTTATATTGTTTACTTGTAATAATTTTCAGTAGTTGATTGAAAAATTGCTGTTATGAACTGAAAAAGCAGGGTTTTGTTCTAAAAAACATGTAGGATTTCAACAATTCTTTCAACAGCAATCCCAGTTTTTTCACACTCAGCAACTCAACCTAACTGGTTTTCTGCACCACAATCAGCAGAAGAAAAAAGGTTGTTTAAAGGACTGGGATTTCAGATGAAAAAAACAAGGCTGTTGAAAATTCTCTAATCAATTCTACTGAATGAAATCAAGAGGAAAGAGGGAAAAGCCTTCCTTGGAGCAGGTCAGTGTGAGCAGCGAGCTACAGATGTGCCAGGAGAGCTCCTGATGCAGTGAGATTGCCAACCTTGTCCAGACACAGCTGCTCCAGCCTCTACAGACAAGATCTGTTCAAGTGCCCAGACTTCTGCACATTTTCATAAATCAAAATAAACCCATCCAGTCAGGTTATTTCTTACATTCTTATGCCTATAGGAGGCCAAGAACCAAGCAAGTTCATCATTGGTAAAAATGGAATTTAACTGCGGCTTCACCCCCAGAAAACACCCGATATTTAGTCCTGTTGAAGGTACAAAGTTGTATTGTGGTGGGTCAACTAAGCAAAATAACTGCAGTAAATTGAACAAACAACTAAGCAAAAATGTCTCGCAAACAAATAATTTACTAAAAATACACCACCCCTTTGGACTGGATGTCTTCTGTGCAAGCACAATGGACAGCAGGCTGAAAACAGAAGTGAACAAGATCTGTTCACAGGGATTTTGGCTGTGCTGGGGTCACACTGACCCTCTGTGCACAGCCAGCTGAAAACTCTGAAGAGCTTTCTCCTTTGAAGAGAGGCAGAGGCAAAAGTGGGATCCTAACAGATCTGCTGCAATGCCTGCTAACAGCCTGGGATGCTCTCTGCTCTGTGCCTCCTCCACAGGGATGAGCCCCTGGCAGGAGTGGATCCCCAGCAGCCCCAGAGGCCTCCATGCAACCCTGCAGCCAAGGACAAAGGCACATAATTCCCACACTGTACTGACATCAGAGCTAAAGGAGCACACACATCCAGTATAAAATCCTGCTCTCTGCTGAGTGGGAATGGATCATTACTTCTCACCTGGAAGGATCTGCCAAGATTTGCAGCAAAATGCATAAAAAATGAATGGGGAATCCCCATGAGGTACTGTATTTTCATAGCTCTAAAAGTGTTATTTGTAGCTTTGAATGTAGCACCCCTTTGGCGTTAGGGGTTAAAATAGGACAGGACTTTCACAGCAAAGGTGGCATTTTTACCCTATGAGGTAAAGAAATACCAGTGACAAAGTTACTGTGCAGCACTGTTGCTCTATGGCTATGAGTTTCTGTGAAGAATGACATGAATCTGGAGCACCATCCTGCACATCACCAATTCACCTGAGACTTAAACACAGAACCTGGTGGAAGCCAGAGATACATCAGGAGCAAGATGCTCCTTTCCTGCTGCCTACAAGCAAATAGCATTGCCATCTGCATCTACAGCAGCACTTGGTGTGCATGGTGCCCACCCAGGCTGCAGCAGCTCAGGTTTCACTGATCCACACCTCACCTGGGAGCAAATACACAAATAACACCTGCTGGGGAAGGAAAATGGTGTAGTAAGAAAGTGGCTTTGGCTCGTTTCTTTAACAAGAAAAAGAGAGTTGAGCAAGCATAGACAAAACCCTCCAGACCAGCAGCACTGCAGAAGGCCCAGCTGTCTGGTGAAGTGCTCTTTGGGCACCCTAAACAGAGGGGCTCCTGCTACCCATTGGTGGTGGCCACAGAACTGGCCCCAGCTCCAAGGGCTGAGTCCCAACAGGTCTGGGAAAGGGAGTCAAAGGAAATATGTGGGTTTGCAATTCTGTGAAAGGTGCATTTTGTTCCTGGCACCATATTACTCCTCTAGAAACATACAGCACAATACCTTCAAGGTGAGAGGGCAAGCAAGGTGACCAGGGAGGGGAAAATAAATGAGTGAGCTGTAGCAGCAGGGACTGCAGAACACCAGAAAGCATGCTCAGGGGGGAAAGGGGGATGCCAAGGAAAAGAGCTGCCTGTCTGAGGCAGCTCTGGGTTTACAAAGACCACCTGAAGCTGAGCTGGCAGGTGCACAGGGATGAGCTCAGCTCTTGACAGAAAGATGAGACATCATACTTTGTGTATAATTCCAACTGCAGTAACTTACATCAGTATTGAATTTAATTTGAATAATGTTAACAGTCTCTCAAACCCTTCAGAAGAGAAGTAGTTTAATGTCTGCAACATACACTAATGCTAGAAGAAAAATGACATGCTGTTGTGTGTTCAGACATCCATAGTATTTGCTATTTGTTTGGAGTTTTATGAACTTGGGAAGACAGATGGAAATTTTTTTGTTAGAGTAATGCAAATGATAGCAACACTACTGGATGCCTTGTAGGAAGTCTCAGTGTGATAGCAAAGTGTCTAGATGTGAAATGTAAATTGAAATTAAGCTTTTCCACTGAAGAAACACAAACTAGATTGAATGTCTTAGGAAATAAAAAAAAATCAGCAACTTTCCCAGTTGACTGAGGGCACACTTCACCACAACTCTATCTTAATGCAACGATCATGTTCTAGACCCCACAGAGAGAGCCCTGAGCACCACATGTCCCACCACACCTGCCCAGGAGCAGCCACACTGTCAGGGCAAGAGGTGTTTTATTGGGCATTTAATTGCAAAGCGTGGACACTGTCAAGATAAAATCATTCTTCACCCAGCTCTCCATAAATCACTTGGGACAAAAAAGCCTCCAGCCCTTGGGGTTTAGGAGATGACCCCTCAGACTGGTGCGATGGGCAGGTGTTTCCTCTGATCCTGAGGGATGCCCCAGGCACCGCTGAGCCCCCGTGCGAGGCCCCTGCGCTCAGCCCCGGCTGCGGGCGCGGCTTCCAGCACGGACACGGCAGCCAAAGGTGAGCGGCACCCGAGCTGAACGGACCTCGGGGAAAAGGAAAAGGAAAAGGGGAAAAGGAAATGGAAAAAGGAAATGGAAAAAGGAAAAGGAAAAAAAATGAAAAAGAAAACCAGAAAAACGAAAATAAAAAAGAGAAAAACTAAAAGGAAAAAGAAAAAGAAAAAAGAAAAAAAGAAAAACGAAAAGAAAAACGAAAACAAAAAAAATTTAAAAAGTAAAAAGGAGCTCGTCCTCCTTGTTCGTGGGTTGTGAGCTCCCTCTTGTGGCTCTCTCAAAATCTCCAGCTATTTCCCAGCTCCCTGAATCCCGCAGAGATGTCGAGCTGGATGGGCACCCACTGAGCTGGCACGACTGATTCCCCACAGGCCGCCTGAACAGCCGCCTTTTCTCCCAGTAACTTGCTGCTTTACATCTCCAGTTCTATTAAAACCTTAAATATAGTAAATGTACGATCTCTGTACACACTGCAAACCCACAGCAGCTCAAACGAAAGGGAGCAGCTGAAGCTTTTTTAATTTTTATCATTTTTTATTTCCCTGTGCAGGAAAGCCCTTGACCTGCCCTGCAGGACCAAGAGATCTCTGCCAGCTCTCGTGGCTGCTGGGGGGGCCCTGGTACCCCCTCACCTCCTGGATGCCCACAGGGGACCACTCATCTGCTGTCCTCCAAAATTCAGGTCAGTGTTCATCACTGAGCACCACAGCCCTGCCTCAGTTCTGGGTTGCCCCCGGGCTGAACCAGTAGGCTTGCAGGGATCTCATCCCTCCCACCTCTGAAGTCAGAGTCCTGTAGCTGACAGGAAACATTTGCATTACACCACTGCATGTTTTCCCCAGTTATCCAGTTTTCTTTCTGAAGTATCTAATTAGGCAACTTTTCAGGGAGAGGAAATAGAACTTTTGTGGATGGTTTCTCACCAGCCCCTTATGACCCAGGTGAGCCTCGCTGTGCCTGTTTGCTCTACCCCAGCCACAAAGTGGCTCAGTCCACTCAATCCTGGTGCTGCAGGAATCCTGGTGCTTCAGCAGCTGCCCCAGTGCTGACCCCAGGACTTCCCTGAGCAGCAGCTTAGCCCACTGACAGCATATGCTCTTACATCTACCACAATGGCTACAGAGGAGTTTTTAGGACAAAGAAAGCTATAAAAAAGCATAGCTGAAGGACAGGTGGCCCTATGATATTTTATTTTTACACAGGTGCATTGTTTACCTCTATAAGAAGTTAAAAGGTATGGTTTTGGTATTTTTGCAGCAAAAGAAAAAAACCTTCACCAGGAACACAGGGACAGGACTTATCTGTGGTTCAACTAAGACTAACTGACTAAAACTATAGTTAGCTGACTTATCTGTGGTTCAATTAAAACTACAACTGGCTTCTGTCACATCACTTTCATTTTGAGTAAAATCAGCAGTTTCACCAAGAAAGGGAAGGAAACAGAGCTACTGTATCTGTAAAACCCCTTACAACACCCACTTCCAATAGAACTGATCAACGTGGGGTATTTGAAAGTGATCAGATGTCAAGGCATTAAATACATATAAACAGCTCTATATTGAATGTTTGGCAGGTTTGAACCCCAATGTCATAGAATGGGTCCTTTCTTGAATGTACCCTTCTAGGAACTGCTGCATATCAAGATGAGAGAGGTGTAAAATGCAGAAGAGTGGAAACGTTGCAAGACATGCTGCAGAAATTAGCTCTTGTTTGACAAGTGATTATGTTTCTTTTACAAAAACTAAATAAAAAAGTCTTCACACTACATTCTGCAGCTGAGTTTCTTCAAATGCTTGTTGGACGTCACTCCAAAAGCATATAAGCCAGACAAGCAAGCCTTACAAAACAGAGATATGTAATTCTTCATTCAGGCACAGAACTATTGCTAAATAAGAAAAAATGGATGAGTGGCTGCAAAGAATGTGTGTCTTTCAAAGGGAAAGCTACCAGGCTAAGCAGCTCAGTACATCTGAAATCATGGGAGCTGTACAAAAGTCTGAGAGTAAGTGCAGTTTCTATGAAAACGTCTGATATTCTGCAACTAGAATATTATGTGCCTTTTTTTCCACATCCATCCTGACCACAAAGAGCACGTGACATGACTTTGCGTGCATCATATGAGTTAAGGGCACATTAGCATTCTGAGACCTCTGCCTTGTAATGAAAAGAAGGAATCAAAACATTCAAGTTACACAAGAAAGAAAACTTATAAAACTGCCATCTCATGAATGTAATTTATTTGTTTGGAAAGACAAAGGATGAAACATTCCCACAGACTCACAAAGTCTCTGCAACCACAGGGCAGGGAAGCACATGAATATGCCAGGCAAGAAGTTTTCAATCCCTGGTGCCTCAGCTAACAAAGGGGAAGGAAACTTCTCAACCAGTTGTGTTCTTCCCACTCTGAATTTCAGGGACCTATGAGAAACCTAGAGATATATTCACGAGATTTCCTCTAATAGGCAGGAGACTTCAATCAGTTTTATCCAGTTTTGATCATATTTTTCCATTTAATTTCATTACTGAGAAAGAACATCCAGTACATATCTATTTCTTGGGCTAACTGTTCCTGTGTTAAAGCCGAAGATACCCTCATTCAATGTCTTGCTTCCAAGCTTCTGAGAGGAGGAGTTGTGAAGTTTGTAAGCAATGCCACAGGCCTAAATATCCAGTAAAAAGAATGGCCCTTAGGAATGTCAGTGCCCTGCCAAATACTACAGGTCCATTTTTGGGAGTAGAATGCCAACTGTGGGTGACTCATCTCTCATGGAACTGAAAAAATGGAGGATGAATTAGTAGATAATAACTGCCACTGATGCCTAGATGATAACCACAGCCAAATTATTTAATGTCATTGTTCTCTTACCAACTACAGCCCTGCTCTGAATGAGGTTGCAGCTCCACAAAGGGTCACAAGTGATGTGCTTCCCCAAACGAGGATTTAAGAAGTCAGAGCTGAAGCAAAGCTGCCCAGGTAGCTGGATGTGTGTCACAAAAGAGGACAAAAGCCCTGAACATACAGAGTGTCACAAAAGAGGACATCTCCCTCAGTAAGGGATCTGAATAAACAGCAGGAGAATGGAAATCAGTTTAAGTTTTGGGGAAACACCTCACAGAAGTAGCTCCTGATTTTTCAACCATCCCAACTGAATTGCTTTCTACACTACTATGGAAAGTGATGGGACATGAGTGCCAACAGGGAACAGCTCTGAGTTGTGTGGTACCTGTAGCATTTGGGAGCCTCCATCTGTAGACCACAGAATCAGTTTTAGTGAATGTGGAAAACACTTCCAAGATCATGGAGTCCATCCCATGATGGAACACCACTGTGTCAACCAGACTATGGCAATGAGTGCCACATCCAATCCTTAAACACCTGCAGGGGCAGTGATTCCACCACCCCCCTGGGCAGTCCATTCCAAGGCATACCCTTTCTGTGTAGAAATGCCTTCTAATGCCTAACCTAGACCTCCCCTGCAGTATGACCTATTGTCCTATCACAAGTTTTTGGGAAAAGAGGCCAACCCTATCTGGCTACAACCTCCTTTCAGGCTGTTTTAGAGAGTGGGAAGGGGGGCTCACTGGGCTGACAGCAGAGAGAGAAACAGAGAAACCAGCTAGGACACAGTGAAAGTGGACCTGCCCTGCTCCCACCCATAACTGGCCACCCAAACTGGCACATAAACATGTACTTATGTCTCTTGAGATGTGATTGCAAGAATAACCTGTCTGAATATAGTGTGCAGACATCCTAAGATCTTGAGAAAATGGCTTCTAAATACAAACAATCTAGAAATACTTCCATTTTTAAAAAATTAATCTCTTTTGCCTCATCGTCCTTCACAAACTGGTTGCCAGAAACAGGTTAAATTAAATTTGGTGAAAAGTGACCTGACTAACAGGAGGCCCCACCATGGTCATGGCTGTGACTGGGTCACCTCTTGGCCAGGGTAGCAATAAATCCTTGCAGAAAACATTTTTTTTGCAAGGAGATTTTTTAAGAATAGACTGCTTCAAAGAAGAAGGGAATCAAATGCTGCAGCCATTAGGGATGGGTCGTAGAGTGAGAAAAGGCAGCATGGAACTTCTTTCAGTGAACTGGCAGGAATACATAGCCAAGATGTGCGTTACTCTCTTCTCAGCAGAGCAGCAAGTTCAGCTGGGGCCTCCTATATCCTGGACAAGTTTTCTGACTGCTCAACCAGCAGATAAAAGGGCTGTCATCTCCTTTTCTGCTCCTCTGACAGTCTGGCCCTGCACAGCTTTTGTGCTTTGCTTTTTTTTCCTTATTTCCCCCCCTCCCTAAAATTGCCTCATTTCAGACAAAGCACAGCACTTTTTATGCTTCATACTATTGAGAAAACTAGAAAAATAGGTAATTTTTGGTTGAGATTGATTTTTTCTTTCCTTTTTTTCTGTAAGACAGCCAAACCAAAAAGTCAATTGTTAGCACAGTGATAATAGGGACAGCAGTCTGCACTCAGCATTGTCGGTTAGAAAGCCGAGTGGGCCAATACCACATCCCCAAATTCAGTTCCCACTTCCAAATTTGATGAAAGAAGAGATCCATAATGATGGGGAACCCTGGATCCACAGACCTGTAAAAATCCTATTGCCTCTAAATTTGATCTCGGCTTCACAGCTCAGGTCCCAGCCGAGTGCATACCCACATTTGCTACATGAACTTTTGCTCCCTCCCCAACTTGATTAAGAGCAAAGAAAGTAACAGATGGATCCATGCTGTTCCTTTGTAGCCGGGAGATTAATGTTTGCATTGCATCAGGCTGCTCGCAGCGCACCAGGGAACGCCGCCGTCGTCCCCGCCGCTGGCACCTGCACCCGCTGCCCGCAGTCCGTGCCCGAGGCAGACGGGCTGTGTGAGGGAATGCAGGCCCTGTTTTCTTTGGGCTTTAAAGACGCCGATGCCTGGGAGCGTGACACGGTGTGAGAATGGCCGTGCCTCGAGCACTGAGCTTGGCTTTGCGAGGGCGGGTTGTGCATCGCTGCGGAAAGGCTCTCACCCGGCCTGGCCTGAGGAAGGCCGGCAGTAAACAAACATGGGGGCTTGCCCCAGCGTGCTGAACCGTGGGTAATATCAGCTGGAAGCCAGGGTGTGTTCCGAATCTGCACCAGCGGAGCTAGAGGTCAGCTTCCGCCACTTGTCAAGGAAAAAAAAAAAAGGAGATTCAGCCCAGCTCTGCATTTGGCACAGGCAGCTCACCCCCACAGCCACCCTCCCCTGAGGCAGCAGACATCCTCATATTCCATCCCGGGAGCTGCATCCTCACATTCCACAGGCAGGGTCTCACAAAGCAATGGCACAATATCAGTGGTGATGAAAAGAGGTGGTTTTGTGTGTGCAATCAGGATTAGGTGCTGTGGGTGCCAAGCAGCAGGAGCCTGCGAAGCCTCGGGCCCCGGCCCTCCAGGATCCAGGCTGCATAGGGCTTTGAGTAACTTACAACTTAAAAACACAGGCAAAAAACTAAAGACAAACCAAAGCCCATATTTACTCAGAAGGTTGTGTTATTCCCTGTAGCTTTCACTGATTTACCCAACAGTTAGAGCTTCCCATCGCCAGTGGCAAAAGTCACTATTTTCCCCTGGGTATTATGACAGGCTTTTTGTGCCATGTCCTGGATCTCCAGCTGATTAAAGACAAATGGATTCAGAGAAGGCTCATCCTGGCTGAGCCAGGCCAGTCACGGTGGGCTGGGAGACTGGACACTGGGGTGACACTGGGCTGACACTGGGCTGACACTGGGCTGACACTGGGCTGACACTGGGGTGACAACTAGGGTGACAACTGGGGTGACACCAGGGAGGGCACTAGCCGGGCTCAGGGAATGCAGAATGCAAGGTTTGAAGAAGAGTTCACCACAAACACTTATTTCATCTCCTCTCTGTGAAAGAAGACAGACTTTACATGATTTACTGAGAAATCTGTGAATTTTAATAACTGCTCCCATTTATCAGGACATCTATCGTACTGTATCTTTTGCAGCTGTTTAAAAACAGTGCTTTCAAATCAGTTTCACCATAGACTCAAAAAAAGCCTAAAACAAAATCAAAAACCAAAAACCAGCCATATGCCTACTTGACCTAGGATACATAAACCTGTTGTTCAGTCCACAGGAGGGATTACAGCATTACTTTTTAGTAAGTTGCTTTTCATATGGAAATTTCTTTTCACAGTAAAGCTCTGTATTTAATGGCATCAACATAAAAAACATCCCTATTTTTAGTTCCCTGATCGTGGACATATAGATTTTTATAGTGTCTGCAAGCATACATTAACGTTAATTTCCCCATTCTCCTTTGTACTTTGTTAATGTCACAATCTGCTGTAAAACCTTGCCAAGTTTCTTAACTGTCATGTTAATTTCGAGACCCAGTCTGCACTCTCTGACATTTCAGGACAGAACATGGCAGTAAAAATAGATTAAAACAGCTTATAAGTATTATAAAATCTAGAACTTTACAGATGGTGGAATTATATCTCCTGAATGGAAATTTTAGCAACTCAGAACACAATAATATTAGAATAGCCTATTGATTTCTAAGACAAATATTTTCAGAAATAACGTAATGGTGTCTGAATAGTGGGCAAAGCCCACAAAAATGTAGGAAAGTTGAATGGGGTTTTTCTTCCTTTTTTAAAGCATCACTGTGAATGTGCATATCGTGTTGGTGCTAGTATTAAATTTCAAAGCTTTTCTGTGCCATATAAATAAAGGACATAATAAGATCTTGATTTTATTCATGGTTAGTTCAAAGTTCACACAAATTATTTCACACAGGGGATTTGTCTGAGGGTTTTGGCGTTATAGAAATGCATTAATGTACTTTAGATATTAAATGACAGTGCCACATGGTAAGAAATTTGCACGAATGAACAGGAAATTAGACACTGTTTCTTTTTTTTTAACTGATTGCTAAAGAATGCGCTGTTTGAACATGGACTATCCATTTCAAAGGGAAGCTTTTGCTGATTTCAGGAAGTTTAAAATCAGCTAATCAGAAAGTAATACAAAGTTAGAGTTAAATATTTTTTTGAAGGAAACTGTTTCTTTAAAAAAATCCTTTCCCCTTTTCTTTAAGGAGTACTTATTATTTCCATCATCCTTGTTGAGTTGTTGATGAATAGCTCACATCGTTTGCCAAGCTCCACCCTCTGTCTTTTTTCTAAACCCTTTACTCATTATTTGCTCAGTCTTTTTCCCACAGCCTAGACAGCCTGTCAAGGCAGCTTAAATAAAACACTGTATTAACATTAGGAAATGGCATTCAGTTCCCAATTGATCTCCTAATACTTTATGTTGAAATGATAATTGGTACAGTCTTCATTGAAAAAAAAGAGAGAAAAACTACTTTTCAGTCACCACAAGGTATTATCTTAGCTAATGTATTCACAACCAAACAGATACATTTTTAAAATCTCCCCATCTGCTGGAGACTGCAGTTCACAATTCTTTTCAGCTGACATAATCCAGATTGATTCGTTCAGCAGATAAAATTCAGGCCACTTCTGCCCTTTATAGGAGCAACATAATACCAGTCTTTATTCAGTAACAATGTAACATAATGGGATCGGAATGTGCAAAATGACTGTTCTTAAATTACTGTGACACACAAGGGTCCAACACAAGCTGTGGTTTAATGTAAAAAATCATTAGGCACAGATTACTAAAGTGGTCCTGCATTAACAAGGTCAAACCGAGACGGTTTATGATATTTTTCACAAAGCAAAAAAAAAAATAATAAATGTTTGCTAATATCTAGATTATGAATGCATTTTTAAGAGGGGAAGAATCTGCAGGTTTTTGAGGTTTTTTCCCATGAAGAAAGCGCTGTTTATTCAATAATGAGTGCAACAGTTAAGGATTCTATAAAGACTCTTTCTGCAGAGCCAAGTTAATCTATTACACACTGAAGCGCACACACAAAAAATCTAAATATCAAAAGGTTGTCAAGAGAGTTGCCAGAAACGAATATTTTTGCGCACTGCTATATCAAACAAATTTTGAAGACAGTAGGATTATTATTAACCCATTATAGCACTGTTTTTTTGATGTAGCCAGACACCACTAGAAGGAATTGAGCAAAGTTCCTCACCGCTGCAGGGGTTTTGCATCTTTGTAAATCATCAATACTTGACAATACATCTCTCATAAGCTCACCCATCAAACTGTCTGCACAAAACCAGCCAAAGTGAAGAGACACAGTAAACTCTGTCCTTAGCAAACAGGTCCTTGCACCTTGAGATTCTGATGACCATCTAAAATTATTTAATATATGAATTTTTTTGCACAGCTATTTCTTCCTACCTGATACAATCCGATTTTTAAAAAGTATTATTTAAGAAATGCACAATATCTCACACATTGAAATAAAGGAATAAATGAACTCTTTCCCAACCCATCAATAACTCTGCTGGTGTTTTCCTCCTGCCTTTGATTTGGAGGCTAATGGTGAATGAAACCCAGCTTTGCAGACAGGAGTTCAACTTGCTTGTGCAAGGCAGCCAGTTTTGGCCCTTAATGGAATTAAACCCAAAAGCATCCTAGCTCAGCTCCTGGGAAGAAAGGTGGTCTTTAAAAGAAAAGAATAAACCATTTCTACCCTGGTTTGTACCTGGGGCTCCAGATCAGATGCCCTCATGGGAACGGAAGGGTTAAATGTCCCACATTCCACTATCCCACTTGGACCTTGTAAAGAGTGAAAGCAGAGTTCTGCTGCCCCTTGCTAAACTAGTGCTAAACTGCTGGAGCTGGGCAACTGTTGAAATCAGAAGCCTCAGTTTAAAGTACAGCTCACTTGTGCTGAGCGTACAAGCAACAGCTGCATTTTAAACACGTGTGCATGGAAAGGGAGAGTCCCACTGGCCTGACACATCCTCGTGTGCCCATTGCAGACACCCACAGACACGGCCTCCAGGAGCTCAGCTACAGCATGACACCCAGCAGACTCCAAGGAGAGCTGGGAAGGAATGGGTTGATGTAGAAATTCAGTGTGGACATGTCTGGACTCTCCATAATGGTGGGCAGTGGTCACATCCTGACCCTGCTAAGGACAGCCTTCCACTGGCACAGCACCAGGTGTCCACAGTGCTACAATAAAATCAAAGACTGCTCTCATGAAACACTTTCATTCAAATTCCCACAGTTTGAATCATTTTCCAGCAAAATACGGAAAAGTTTCTCATTCAACTCCATCCAAAGCAGTGTGAAAAGTGAATTTGTTAAAGCTCGTAGCCAGACCATAAAATAAGTTTGTGTCTTCTGAATAAGAAATATATTTAAATGACACATGTTCTGCTAAGGTGAACTTCACAATCACAAAAGATTGTACTTTTAAAAAGTAATGAAAACTAACTGCATCTCTCCAACAGTCTTGGAAACTCATTACAGTCAAATATTTACATATTCTAGTGAACTTAGGATGTCAATTTTGACTACACAAATCCAATAACTGAAACATATGGCCTTGAATCCTGCAATCAATATAAACCTTTTAGAGCCCAAGCTTCAAAAAATTGTATCAAATATATATTTGATGAGAAGAAGGTTAATTGACTAATTGATTACTCAGTTACAATTAAGTGCTCTTTAGATATCTTTGGGAAATACTGAGATATAATAGTGATAGATATTTATTTGTTTATCAGCTCCCTGATTTATAGCTATCATTTATTTTTTATTTCCTAAGTCAATTTTTACATTTATGTATTTTAACAGTATAGTCCCTGGTGAGAATCAATATACATGTTTTTTTCACCACAGGACTATCAAAAGTTAGCCTAGAAATCCATAACTACCAATTCAGCCAATTTCAGTGCAGGTTTCAACCTGATAAATACCTTGCTAAAATATTCAGACTGTCTCCAGATGGCAGTTATGGAGAGGGAACATGAAATATTTGTAGCAATAAAGGTTAACCAATACTAACCGTGCTGATAAACTCTGAACTTAACAACAATTAAGAAAAAAGATGGCCCTTGGGAAGAAAAAAAAAATAAAAAGCAAAGTGTGCTGTTTGCATGTTTTAACAAAGTACTATTTCTTATCAAAGTACAAACACATTCATAAAAGTCCCACCCCTACAGCAACAGCCAAGAGGATCTTTGGGATCTCTGGGGCATTTTAAAGTTGACTAAACGATAAATCAGATAGAATCAGGCCTTCAGAGCTGTCTGCACAGAAGAATACTGTTAACTCTTTAGTAGTATTGGCATTATTTAAAATTTATTCAGCAATAGCACCCCCATTCTCAGTAAGGAGGAGAACATTGCTGTGTCACACTGTGCAAATTTGCAGAAACACAAATTACTTGAAAATACATACAAGCACATCCAAGAGCCAACTGGTGACTGATGAGCTAAATAAGGCTGGGCAAGATTCATTAAAATATGTTAAATTCCTCTGGAGATGGTCAGATAAATTACAAAAACCTCACTGCTAGGTGTGAAGGTTTTCAACTCTTTCCTGCATTCACCTCCAAGCATTAGGTTAGCTACCATAAAACACTGCTTAAGTGGCCACAGACACAAAGCCTCCTATCCTTGAGGATAGAACTCTGGATTAATTTCAAAACTAGATGGCAGTTCTACACCTGGTGTATAGTAAAGAAAGGTACTACATTGATGAGGTAGTATTTCAAATCTTTTTCATTGGTGCCCCAGATTACAGCATGCAGTGGTAAGGATGAGGAAAATAATTTCACATTCTCACTGAACAATAAAATCTTATTTTGGTGACTGTCCTGTAATTACAAAGGTCCAGAGAGGTATTTGCTTAAGGGGAGATAATTTGAGTGAGGCTCAAGGAAGACTGAAAAAGAAAAATTCAGTTTCCTCTTCATAATGTAAGTACCTGCTACACCTAACCCTTAATATGCTCAAAACTTGTAGGAGTTATCTTTCCCAAGAAAGCTGGCTCACAATTAGATGAGTACAAGCTTCAAGTACCAAACCTGGATTCTCTCTTCCCTCTCCTCTGCCTAACAGCAGCAATGCCTGACATGGGACAGGATGTGCCTGGGCCCCAGAGCACTAAAAGCTCATAAACTCTGCTCCTTAACTTTAAATTCACACTTCTGGGCTGAAATCCATCACTAAATGCTAGCGACTTGACTTCTAATCTGTCACCCGACTGCAGTCCAAGTGAGGCAGAGTTAGATCCTCCAAGGCCTGTGAAGTTATTGTGGATTTTCACTGGTATGGCTGAGAACAGAATGTGGCCTTACAAGGATATTATTTTTTTTTTATCATGAGCTTTCAAAACACAACATGGACACCAGGAGTAGAACAAACCCTCTTTACACACTGCACCTCGCAGCACGTCAGGGCTGATGTGCGCTTTGTGTCGGGCCTCCTAACGAGGTGACAAGCGCTGCTGGCCGGTGACAGAGCCACATGACAGCGAGGTGTCACAGGCAGGGAGTGCAGATGTGTCACTGCTCTGCCACTCGGATGGCAGTGACATCCTTTGAATCCCAAGAGCCAACGGGGAGGGCGAGCCAGCCTCGGTGCGCGCTCTGTGGCATCGACAACAACGGCGTGCACATCCTGCGTGGGGAACGCTGAGGTCTAAAGACAGCAGATTTCAGATTCCATACCTGAGATAATGCTAACAGACGAGGGATTGCTGTGAACAGTGGATTTCAAAAGAGGAAGCCAATATTCTATATTTATGCTCAAGGCTTCAAATTTACCAAAAAATTCTGTGTGGTTTTTTTTTTCAAATGTTCCATATTCACATCCTACACTACGGAGAGAATTATTCAGAAAGACACATCATTAAAATTCTTTACAAAGGAATTTATCATATAAAATAAGAACATTCTATATTAATTAGTCCTGATTTGAAAGGCCATAAATTAGCTTTCTTTTGAGTATGACCAAAGATAACATTATAAGCTAAGTCCTGGGGGACATCACAACACTAACATTATCTACCTCATTTCTGAAGCAGGTCACATACTTTCGTGGCTAATTTTACTTAAATACCCTCCAATATTTTCCAGACTTTATGGAAGTTTATAGAACATTTCACAAAATCAGTACCAATTTAAAAAAAAAAAATCACAAAAAAGCAGAGAGACAAACTCACTGCATTTTACAGGTCGTGGCACGTTCATCACTGCACTGATGTTATTCATAGTCACTGGTCTCACGTAAGTAGGTCATTGGACCTACTTGCCCTTTTCAGTGATCCTGAAATATGGTGGCATACTTGAAAAGCCATATAGAAATGTGGGGCTCTCCTGATAAATCATCCCAGGATCAGCTGCTGGCTCTTGCATTCAGATTCAGGGAAGTGACAGCTGAGTCCTATTAGTAGAGGTGGGGAACAGGGAGCAGGGGTCGAGGGGGCAATTAGCTCCTGCTGTCCCTTGAAAGGGATTCTCCCTTTACTGGAAGAATAAGGAAAGGTTGAGGTGGAGACAAACCCTTAAGCAAATGCTTGGAAATGGCAGCATCCTTTTGTGAGAAGAGTGTTTAGGCTGGAGAGAAAGACAAAGCAAGAGAAAGGGGAGCTGGGAGCTCACCCAGGAAGGCAGTTAAGACTGACTTTTTGCAAAGGTGAAGAAATCCCTCCTTCTCCTTCCTCCTGTCCAAGTCAAAGTGGAGAGAGGAAAAAAAAAAGATGGAGAGAAAGAAAGCAAATCAGACTTCTTATACTACACTGCTCCCTTCCAGGAGTCACAGACCCTGAACCTACTCTGCCACCCAAGCCATCAGCAGGTGGGAAGGCTGCCTGGGGGCCATGTGCTCTTAACTTCAGTGCTTTTTCTCCAAACCACTGTGGCAGAGAAATAGGTACCTG
Source organism: Anthoscopus minutus (assembly GCA_013399455.1). Taxonomy (NCBI): domain Eukaryota; kingdom Metazoa; phylum Chordata; class Aves; order Passeriformes; family Paridae; genus Anthoscopus; species Anthoscopus minutus. Next base: position 832,815 of record VWYI01010135.1, on the reverse strand, counting down.
GGTATAACTGGTACCAGCTACCTGGGCATCGCTGATTTAGGGGGCAGGAGCATAGTTAATGTTAGCTGAAATCTCAGCCTATGTGATCTCATCATACCCTGCTCTTAACTACATAGAGCCCTCTCACCTCTGATGTCATCTCTTGCCCAGTACCTAATAAAACAGAAAGACTGGTTTAACTTTGTATGGGGGTAAGAAATAATGAAGGATTCTTTCTCCAGAAAAGAAAAAATCTCACTGTCTCAAGATGGCAACAAAAAGTCAACCATTAGGCATCCAAGGTTTAAAAAATAAAATAAATTTAAGCTATCAAAACCTTTTCAGCTGCATGAATTGTGTATGTTAAAAGGCCTGGAAACTGCTTCATGTGCTTCACCTCCTGCTGAGCAGTTTTTATGCTGACAGGACTGAAGATAGGTTTTCTAGCTCATAATATCACAAAGAAAATGCTATAGTAAACTAAGACATCTCTGATCATATGCTAAAGGTGCACATGTAGTGTGCTCATGATAAATCCATTCATCATTAGAGACAAGTTTAAAATACAACTGACTTGTTCCAGGTTCAAAAAACTTATCTGTTTGTTGAACTAATTCATATATGCCGTGAATTCTCAGTGGTTAGCAGTTCCGAAGTCAAGTGAAACTTGTCTGAAAACACAGATTGAATCCATTTGTGGTGAAGAATGCATGTAAACACATTTACTGTGTACAACTGCTACTCATACCTGCAGCAGCAGCTCAGGTTAGGAATTTTGTAATGCATACTTGGCCTAAACATGTTGAAACCCATCAACAGGTTTTTTTATGAATCTGGATACAGCATCCTCAGGTGAACTGCACATAGTGAAAAATTCCATCCCTGGTTAACTGAATCATGTGCTTCTCTGTAGAAAACAGTTAAATGAAGCTGAGGGTGAACATCCAGCACACAGTACAAGTTCAAAAGTAACCTTTCCATTGTGGATCTACCCAGTACTTTGAACTCTGGAGCAAAATGGCTTGGGTGTTTGTTTAAACCTTTGTGTACAGATCTTCCTCCTGACTCCTTACATGGAGAGCTTTATCCTATGCAGAGCTGTATTCTACTATGTGCAAAGTAAAACCTTTCATGATCTGATTTTGATTTTTTTTATAGTTTCCAAAGACAGGTAAAAATTTAGATTCCAGTGTTGAATTAATTAACTATTGTAACTCTGCCTGGGCAAACCCAAACCTTAAAAAATTATCAAGTTTACTAATTTGGATGACTAAAAATGTCTAAATTACTAAAAATAGATACAACCTTTGAATTTCAATATTTAAAACATTTTTGAAGAAAATTGTCCTCCATAACTGTTTAATATTTAAAATCTTACAAAGCTAAACTCAAATATGAAAATGGAGACCCAGTATCCTTCTCTATTGCATCTTCTGCAAACATTATACCTCACTGTATTATTAGTTATATCACATTTTGCTACTGCTAAATACAACGGGACTCATTTTTCAATGTACACCAACATTTCATAATGACAAATAAAGATGTTTTAATTTAAAAGTAAGGAGAACAGAATATCCTACGAGTATTCCATGCAACAGAGTGGCTCTCTGAAATAATTCTTCTCTCTTTTGAGAATGACAGGGAATAATGGATTCAATACTTCCATACTTAGTATCTTGCAGGTTACCCTTGACCCACTGAAAAGAACATTTCTAATTTCACTTCTCTTAATGCATGAAAATTACCCCTACCCTGCACAAAACTTGTACTAAGAAGCAAGCAGGACAGTGGGACTGAAGAGATTTAACCTTTGAGTGCCCTGGAAGTCCATGGAGTTGTTGTGAAGCCCCTCCATGGCACCACATCACACCATTTTTTATAGTCAGAGAGAGACAAAATAGGAAAAAAATGTCCCCAAGGTCTGTCAGCGGGTCTCAGCTTTACCAGTCGAGCCCAAGCCCTGCTGCAGATGCCCTTTGTGTCCTCTCCCTGGTCACTGCAGGCCCCCATCACCCTTGGGGCTGTTCCTGCCACAGCTCCTGTCCCTCAGCATGGCACAGACCAGTGACAAACCCACAGCTCCTACCCCCAGGTGTCAGCAAGGGGAAAGACATCAGGCAGAAAAGGGGAGAATGAAGGGAAAATGGTTTACATTTTTGAGTTCTTGGTTAGGTTGTGCTCTTTTGGGCAAAGAATTGTTTTTCTGATATTTGTGTAGCACCATTCAGCTGGAGACCAAAATTCTGTTACTTTATGTTACCAGCTAGTGTTGGTAAACAAAAATGTTATATTTTCTAGTTTGAATGCACATATTCACCCTCCTCCTTCTGCTGCACACTCCTCCTCAAGGAAGGAAGGGGGAAGGTGCCCATCCTTCTGTGTGCTTGGGCCTTCCCTCGGAGCTGTTATTCTAGGGGGGCTCATCCACCTTGTGTTAGCACCAAATGCTGTAACTCAGAGACACAGGCAGGGCCTCAGGGCTAGGCTTGAGTCCATCACTCCTGCAAAGGTACAGCATGGAGAAAGATGTAAGTGAAAGGCTTTAGGGCTGCCAACTACAAAGTTCAGAGGCTTCTCTTATCCTGAACAGGGCAGGAAACCTTGAAAAGTCCACACAAAGTCCCAAGCCAGGTTTAACAAGCACTGATCAGCTTCAGCAGGGAGTTTGGGTTGTGGCAGGACCCACTTTATGCCTAGTCTAAATTCAAGAAAATCAGAAGAGGAGGGTGAAATGAAAGGTTAGCTCTGAGTATCAGGCAAGGCTTGTTTTTTTTAATGTAGCTTTAATGAGTTTTGCCATCCTATATCTACTGACATTTTAATAACTGCTAAACCCCTGTAAGTCTCCAGAGGAGGTACACTGATACTATGATGAGCATAAAATAGATGCATAGATAGACAGACAGATATTAATAATTTTTTTTTACTGATGTATGCCTGTATATTTGTATAATAATATAAAGCTTTCAAGGTATTTTACCCCTATTCAGCACAACAACATTTACTTCTATCAGTCTAATCATAAATACAATTATTCTTGAGTACTCTATTACAAAAACCAATAAACTAGGCCTCAATAGAGATTCTGAAATTACTTAACTTTTCTTTAGAAAAATATTAAAACAGTATTATCACATCAATGAGAAGAAAAGACAGGAAGATAATAAAGTTATGTTAAACCTCCCTGTATTTACTCATGTGTGAAACAGTTATGTCTGGTCACATAATTGCAATGGTTCTGAGAAATATTTCATATTTTATAATGAACATTAAAAGAGTTTGTGGATCATTACTTTATATGAGTTCCAAAGTTATTACATAAAACCCAACAGGAATGGTTATAAATTATTTGATCCTCTAGTCTGGCCTTGGTAAACATAACATGAAGGCTGAACTATCTCAGCAGATAAGATTCACAGATAACAGGTAAAGTGGCACTACAGTCAAAAAAAAGAAGAAAGAAATACCTGGGTACTTGTAAACAAGACTCTTAACTTTTTTCTGTGTTATTTCTACAATGAGCTTAAGCCATTAAAAAAAAATAAGAAAAGCTTTTTCAGGAACAAAAGAAAACTAGCTCATAGGCATGGACTATCATCTACCAATTTGGCTTTATCATAACCGTGGCCCTAAAGTCACAGGCAGATTTTTGAATTTAAAGCTCAGTATGTCTTTAAGACGCTATACTTAGCCATGAAATAATATCACAGGCAATTATTTGATTTTTCAAAGAATCCTGAAGAGCAACTCATTGAAATATGAAAAATAACAAAAAAATTACACACTTTAAACAATTATGAAGAATTTTTGTCTTCAAACTCCAATAGGCAGCAACATTTTAATTAATGAATGATCATTTGCTCCAGAGATAAATGTAATACTAAATGAATTCTGGTCTATTTCGCCCTTTCAGTTCATCTTTGTCTCTAGCTCCTGTTCTTTGTGTCAAAGTACTTTGTGGATGTTTTTGTTTTGTTCTGGAAACATCTTCTAAGAATATTAATATGGAGAATTATACAGTTATATGCATGCACAACATTTAATAAGACTGAAAAACATGTTTAGATATTCTGGTCAATTTACAACATATCTTTAATGCAAATCATATCTGAGGCTCAAATCCTGCAAATTTCTGCTCAGCGTGCTGCGTGTTTCCATGTGCAAGAACACCCTTTCCTTGAAGGAATTCCTGAGGAGTGCACTTTGGCTCAGGCAGAGCTGGGTGGTGAGGGTCTGTCCTGGCTCCCTGCCCTGCTGTGGATTTCCAAGCCATGGCTGGTGGGCTCGAGGTGAGCACACTGACAGACACAGAGCAGCCCCCTGAGCCTCAGCTCAGGACCCTGACTGCAGGACCTGCTGGAGCAGGACACAGTCAGGCCTCACTGACCACTTCTAACTTTCTTTTTCCTTTCCAGAATTCCAGGAGTTGTATTGAAACACTAAACCACACTGCCAGAAGCACTTAGCCACTGCAGTCTTTCATCACAAAACACTTAGGCATGAAAATTTCCTGCCTTGCGACTCATCTGGCTGTGTGATGCCAGGAGCTCCTGCCCTGGCCCTGCTGGAAGAGCTGCCAGGATGGGCCATGCTCCCACCTGGGAGGATCTCCTCCACAGAGAATTTAGAGTTTACTTTCAGGATTGATATTGCCCCTGTGTGACAGCTACCCCTTTGGGAAAGCACACTTTGAGCCACCCAAAACCATTCTGTGCTTTAAACAGCTTACAGTTATCACTGACCAATTTTTATTAGTGCTACTAGTTCTCTGTGCTGCCTTGTTCAGTTCCTGCATGATGGTTATTCACTGCCACAAATTTTTCAAGCTGAAACTCTGTACACTGCCCTCACCTTTGCCTCGTTGTTTCTTTTTCTACACCTGAAAGCACTAGCTGCTTCCATTTGTCAAAGTAGTATGCAATTTGTTAAACAACTTCCTTTTTACTTTTCGGCTTTTCAGGAAATTTCAAGGATGAGTGAGCCTCTGTAACCTCACCTGGAAATTCCTCCTGTTTGCCCAGATTCTCTGAATTTTTCAATTGGCATTCTGACTTCTAACAGCATCTCTTTGCATCTAAAGTATACACCCTTATATCAACATTGAAGGATTTTACAGAAGGCTTGACCCGTTCTGTCCCATAAACACAACTTTGTGTGAGCTGATGGGGACATGCATGGCTTGAGAGAATGAGGCAGAAAAACTTTCAGGGCTAATCTGGGAAAGGCAGCAGCTTGTTTGAAGTACTTTGCTTTTTAGAGATTATCTGTTTGTCTCCGTTTTTCAGTGACCAACATCTCCAAGCCATCTGTGTCGCATCCTCTAGGTGGTGCTGATACTGCACAGCTCCCGCTTCCCCACACAATGAAAACATTAATTTGCTATGAGATAATTTTTGACGTAAATGTAAAATGGTGCCCATTCGAACTCAGTAATGAAGCATGGTGCATTTCTACAGCTCCTAATTTGACTAGTTAAATGACTCCATTACGTGTCTAACAGACAGAAGCAAATAATTTCTGGTCAGTTGACGCTCACTTATCCGTATCATTTTACCCTGAAAATAAAGTCTCTAATCTACAGTTTCTTTGTCTTAGTTTTTTTTAATATTATTAAAGCAAACATACTTAAATAAGAGAGATTAAACCAACACAAACTAACAATTAAGGCTACAATACAGAAATCAAGTTTATATAATGTGGGAGGATGGATTAAAAAAATTAAAATTAAATAATAAATTAAATGACTGCTTATCTCTGTTATGAGATTTGACAACATTGCTATTTAGGAAAAGGAAAACATCCATCTATCTTTCTCAGATTTTGAAAACCACTTTAAATGCAGCCTGCAAGTCTGCCTATAAAACTTCCCTGCACAACTTTGAGAATGTTTGGAAAGACTCTTTACAGTACAAAGCAATAAAATAAAAATGTTGCCTTAATAAATATCAGGTGATGAATAATTTTGCCCCGAGGAAAAAAATGGTTAATGCTGAATCTTAATGTTCCTCATCTAAACGCTTTTTTCTTCCTGCTAAAAACAAGTTTAGAATTAAAGCATATCACTTTACACATATTGCATGCATATTAGTGAGACACAGCTGCTTATGCCCTACTCTTAAGAGCCATATGATTAAGTTATGGGATATCAGATAATCCAAAGTCCCTTTCTATTGGCCACCTTTTGCAGACAAAGGCTTTTTAGTTTTAAGTCCATTTAATGACAGAATGTCCAATTCTATAAATGTGTGAGTAATTCCAGTGGAACACCTGTGGCTCTCTCTGCTAGAATATAGAAGGAGAGATATAAAATGTCATTACAGTAACATTCAGTGTCTGACTTTAGCAAAAAATATTCGCAATCAAGGCTGCCACTCCATCCCTGATGTATTCCATCATGCTCGGGTTTCCATGGTCTCAGAGAAGTGAGTGTGAGCTTACATACCATATGTGGTACCAGCCTTCCTCACAGTGGGGTGAGCTAAGGACAGAGCAGCAGTTTTCTGGTTGAAGTCACGGGTCCTGTGGGCTCATTTCCACCATGGTTTATGGGGACAGAGGCATGTGATTCTCAGCATTATTTGCAAGGGAAAAGTAAAAGTGTTCATACTACTCTTAAAAACCAATCCCTCCTACCCCCAAATCCTGTACTTTACCTTGTTTTCATAGATTATTTCCCTCTCTCCCCAAAGATTTAAACCCTATTTGAGCAAGTTTTGTATGATTACAAATTTCCTAGTGGCAGGGAAGAAGGACAGACAGATTTGGTGCATCTGGTGAAACATCCAGAAAACCTGATGTTGTTTTTGCAGTCATGACAGTGGAAATGTTATGACCCAAATCTAACCATGGAGACTTGCATTAAAATTAATGGACTTCTTCATAGTAGGCATTCTTCAAAGAGAAGCAGCATTCAAGGAGTTAGAGTTGGATTTACAACTAAAATATAAAGCTCAATATCGATGTTCAATTTCAGCAGGGTTAATTTTGAGAGCATGCTGGAAGTGTCAGTGAATCGCAGGCTCACTGCTGCTCTCGAGGAAGGCAATGGCAAAACTCCCAGCTGACTTCAATGAGAGGAGGAGCAGACCCTGAATGGAATAAAGGAGCGGAGGAAACAACTCCATACGGAAATGGCAAGTATTCAAAGATGAGTTCATATCAGCAGAAAATACACATGCGGCCTGACAAAAATACATGAAGGGTCAGAAAAGCGATGTCTGTCTTGGGAAATCCAAAATAGCAAAGCAGATCTCAGACTGAAGAGGAAGGATGGTCTGGGGGCAGCACAATGGCCTCAGCACATCAAGCAGGATTGCTGGGTTCCTCGAGGGCTGGGATGCACACGGAGGGGATGGCACAAGGCCACCCCACACTGCACATGCACCAACCAGGGCACCCCGCAGCAGATCCACCACCCAGCACGTGGAGCAGATACCAAGGATCAGAAAGATTAATAAATTGAAAAGTTGAAGCTGTAAAAATGCACTTTTTCAAGAAGTAACATCTGAAAGAGTACTGCAGATGGGATGACAGCCAGAATCTGGAAGGAAGAGGTAGGAGCAAGGGGATACTTTAGGAAATATCTGTGGAACATTTTTGGAAGCAGGGGAGGTAGCTGTGGACAGGAGGACTAATGTGACACCTATATATAACAGGAGCTCTAGGGAAGATCAAGGAAATTAAACACCAGACAGCCTGATTTCAGCAGTAGGAAAGATATTGAAAACACTAATCAGGGACAAAATAGGGAAAGTTATGATTTAATTAAAGATATTCAGCATGGATTCACAAAAGGGAGATCATACGTAACAAAACTAATAGAATATTTTGAAAAAAACAACACCCCATGGGAAAAAAACCCAAACCAAAATGAACAAAAAACCAAACTCAGAAAGACTCAAAGGAATCCATGACCATGATTTACGTGGGCTCTCTGAAAGGTAGTGCCACATGATCCCCTAACAGGCTCTGACGCTGTAAGTTCTGACGAGAGGCTGAGCTAAATAATGCATCACGACCCGGACAGCGTGTGAGGGCACAGTGCTCTGCATGCTAACAGCAAGAGCAGAGTGTGCAAGGGGAGAGATGGCCTGCCCCAAAAATCACCCCAGAACCTGGGTTCATTCAGCTTCTGTTTCAACAGCATGCAAAAGCGGGATGAAATTTATTCAGACTAGGAAATGGAGGAGAAGCCGCAATTTGAATGAAGGGACAATATATAAATAAAAAAATCCAGCCTGCCTTTTAGTGAGCAGGGAAAGTGATGGGATATGATTTAATACAGAAAAAATGTCAAGTGACATAGTGGTAAGAACAAAAGGCAGGCAACATTCGCTGCTTTTCTTAGTGGAGGCAGAAGGGGCAGAAGCAGGGTGGAAAATGATAAATTAAACTCAAAATCTTAAGCCTAGAACCTAATGTCAGCATAAAAATAAGTAGATATATTTCTGGAATTTCTAAATGGACGAACTGTGCAAAATAGTTCCTGCACTGTTTAACAGGACAACAAGGAAATATTTTCTGTACTGTACCCTAACTTTGGCTACCTTTATCACTGGGCTTATACAGAGCAACCAAAAAGCCAATTGACAAAATTATCCCAATTAGTTAGAATCCAAATCAGGTCAGTGTTCTTTAGAAGCCCAAGCAGAGATAACATCACTGCTGAAGTAGCCCCAAGTTGCAGGCCCATCTAATAGCAAGCAGGCATGAGCCAAAGCTAAGGAAAAGCAGTCACTAATGGAATTTAAGTGGAATTTCTTTACACAGAGATGATAGTCAATGTCACGCACAACCCAGGGCAGCATTAGCAACCTGTGGAAAAATATTACACCGTGACTCACTCAGAACAAAAGCCAAACAGTGCAATTATGTTCCTGACTTTTCATCCTTCAGTACTTTAAAACTATGAGAGCTGCTATTCAAATGAAATATTATAAAATAAAGATTGTTAATTTGTATCATGGGCTAGGAAAAAATGTAAGCCAACTCATATCTGCAAATTTTCATGCGCCTAGCATGTGAAAGCTGGAAACTGAGAGGTGTCAGAGGATGCACAAAGCAGCCTCCCACAGCTGAGCTGCTGAGAAGCCCCACTGACCAGCAACCTCTGCAGTCTGCCCTCACACCCTGCTCACTTCAACTGCTTTTGTGGGGAAGTTTATTTTTTCCCAAGCAAAAAATATATCCCCAAAAAGGGCCATAAGGGACTACTCTTAATGATGTTTCTGCCTTAAAAGCCCAGTATGAAGTTACTAGAAATGGGAGGTAAAAACTCTGTTGCTCTAGCTACCACAGAAACAAACAGGACTTACACACAACAGCACAGCCACAGTGCAAGTGACAGACTGGGATCTACAGTTGTCTGTAACTCATAGGACAGCCCTTACTATCTATCCCATAATGTATGTTTATTCTTGAGTGTTTTCAGGGCTACACCTTCAGGGTAGAGCCTTAAATCCAGTGATTTGTAGTGGAAGTCCCAAGAGATGTGACACTGTCACCCTCTGCAAGCACAGTGTGATAAATACTGGAAATACACAGATCGCAGGACTGAGAGGGGATCAATAGCAAGGGAAGGGAGGGTGAAGGAGGAGACAGAAGTCTGTTCACCACACTCAAGCAGCAGGACAAGGGCTCTGTGTTACAGGGGCTGTGCTCTGCATCTGCCCTTCCCTCCCCTTGCTTCTTGGAAAGTCCCATCCATTCCTTACAGGAGACACACATTATTTCTTTCCCATTCTGCACCTTAACATTACCAACCTCCCACTTCATGCTGGGACATGAGGTGGGCTCAGAGTCTCTTGCAGGGTGCAGAGTAAAGGTGGGGATCCCACTGCCTGCCAGCACACTGCTTTACAGGTTACCCAAAAGCAGGAGGGGGTGCTTTGGGCAACACACTACATGAGGATGTTTTGCTGAGGGCAAAGCAGACATCTCTGCCCACACTCCCACCACCCATTCAGAAAAGGGATAGCATGGAGTTACAGCTATGGAAACTCATACAAACAGCACTAAACTTTAATTCACAACCAAGCCAAGCGTAGAGCCCCTTAATTACAACCAGACCCATGAATGTGAGGTGTCTAGAATGAAAACAAAGGGTTAAAATACCTGTCTGGGTTTTTTCTTGAAAATCAGTCATTGAGAATCATCTGTCAGTGAGACAAAATTAATTACTACATGAAAAATTGAAAAGGAAAAAGCAACATAAATTTAAATATTACATAATATTACAAAAATGTTCATAAAATCCTATTGTTAATGGTGCATGTTCACCTTTCTAATACTCAAACTAACCAAGATTATTATACCCAATTTGCAATAATCAAAAATGAGAGGAAAAAAAGGACTTCTTTTTTTTAATTACTTTGTCTGACTTTAGAAGCTTTGGAAAAAGCCCCAAATTACAGTAACTTGCAAAATTCAGTCATATTTTTGAATACTGTTCCAGGGCTGGTGCTGAAGAAATTGCTGAAATCTAAATGTTAGAAATTTCTGCTTAACAAAGCTAGTAAATAGAAGCCTTAACTACTTCATTCACTCGAAGGCAATTATTGCACTTCTCTTGCAAGTATTTTACTAATTTATGCATAGTTAGTCTTACTTAGGCATTAAATCAATTACTGGTAATATATTAAATATGTTCTTAAGTTTAACATGCAAATATAGTTCTGCACTGGAGTTTTAAGGCCTTTTTTGGATATATTTGTACATGTTTACTTTAAAAGGGCTTTAAAAATTTGGCAGCAAATAGATGCACAAGCTTCTTACAGCAAAGACACAAACCTCCCACACACCCAGGCCAGCACCCAGATGCTGCAGGATTGAAAGTCAAGAATCAGGAGAAACACCTTCCACCTCCAAAAAAAGATTAAAAAATATATATCCTAGCCAGCATATCATATGAAGTGCTGCCTCCAGCTGGGATAATTATTAAATTAATAATTTTTTAAAAAGGCACTCGATAGTTCTTGAGACATTAAGCCTGAACACCAAAAGCTAACAGGATGATAGGAAGTATCAGGATGTAGCTGGCTACATTCACCCCTGTAAGACACTGCTGGGTGCCCTGAGTGAGGGACTGAACAACCTTTTTATCGTGGTTCCAAAGAAGGGGCTTTGGCACTGTGCAATGCAAGTCCAGAAGGTAGATCTACCTCAGGAATAACTCATCAGAACCTTGGTACACAGAGCTTCTCTTGGTAGAGAAACAGATGTAAAAATAATAAATTTTTTTAAAAAAAATTTAAGAACTGTTGATTTTAACAAAAAGCTTTTTTAAAAAAATAATTGAAGTGTACAGAACCATTAATACTCCCCTGCACCCAGGGCATATCTCCCAGCTGACTGGCAGATTGCTACTGGTAACTGCCCCTGGACAAAACCAGGTATCTCCAAAGATGGAGCCTTGCTCCAAAGAGCAAGGCCTGGGCACAACATCTGCTGTGACAAACACCTTAAAGATCTTCCCTGAGGGTCCAATATCTCCGTGCTTCCTTACATAAAACTTCCATGGAAAAAAAAAAAAACAAACAAAAAAAGCATTGAATAACAACTGCTAAGGCTGAGTCAAAAGAAGTCCTGTGTTAACAGTGCAGAAAGTTGGGGGTGCTCACACAGCAGGGTGCTTTTGAGGAAGCTGCTCATCCCCACCTGGACCAGCACCAAGAAAATCACTAGTTCCTTCTTGGACCCAATTTCCTCAATCAAGAAAGCTGAGACTACAAATTGCTATTAAGAATTGGAAGGAAAAAGTGTCTTTTTGTTGAAGACATGAAGGGGAGGGGGGGAATAGTAAAGCAGCAGAAAATGGGGATCGGTTGCCAAACTAGAAAAATCAATTATTCTACTGAACAACAGTAGTTACAAATATAGCTGCCTCTACTCCCTCCTCCTCCTCCTCCATTGAACAAATTGTTAAAAGAACCAACAATCTGTTGAACGACAACCCCCAGTATGGTGTCATCATTTAAAAAGTGAACACAGAAAAGGTCTTGTTAGAAAGGAGGCACAAAGCTCCAGACACAGTTTTGGATTTGCCCTGGGTGAATCCCTGTGTTCGTTTTGTTGAGTTTAAAGCAGCCATTCTGAACTGGGTGTTTGATCATATCAATGCAAATAAATGCTTGAAAAGCACCCAAAACAGCCCAGATCACAACGACAGTGTTTGGACTCATTCCATCTAAAAGCAAATTCCCACAGTCACTTAGCCCCCCATGTAAGATCATCTTCACTTGGTTGTTTGGGGTTTTTTAAAGCATATAACAGCATTGTCTTTGGTCCAATTATTGCACTTTTAAATGCAAAACGAGGCTTCAAAACCAGCTGATAAATGCTTCTCTTCTTGCAGGATGAATAAAAACCTGGTGGTGACACACCAGGTTGGCAGCATTGTAGAGCAAGGTCCTGCGGGTTTCTTTGGAAAAACTGCTCCAGCATTAGAGGCGGACAAAGGAAAATAGTGGGAATTTTTCTTCTGTGCCACATTGTTGATTGAGGTAGTGTTGAATGAAATAGGAGGTGTCAGTAAGGCCAGGCTGCAGTGCAGGGGCTGAGGTTTGGCTCAGGCAAGGTGGGTGCCGAGAGTGGGGACCCGATAGGCAGCAGCAGGGCTGGGCACCCACATGCCCCTGCAGCATTCTCATTTCTTTAAAGAGCTTTTGCCTCTTCAGTCTTAAAATAGTGCTCTGGTAAAGGTAAGGGATGCAATACTGAGAGATAATGGGTATTTCCAAGATAAACCAGACAAGGGATATGCCACACCAAAAGACCACGGCCAACACACCATTACAACTACTCCTGGTTTGGCCATCTCATGCCAAGATATTTTTTTTTAACAATTCCAGCCCATGGCAGGTGGGTTTGCATGCCTGTTAATAAAACAGGATCTCATGGCAAGCTTAAAAGCCATCTTTACACTTGCACTCTCAGGCACTTGCTAAAAGGAATGCATTCATGCCAATATACTTTGTTTGCCAGGCTGATAAAATAAATAATGCTGGACATTGTTTTTGCTTTCTTTTCTTTGTCAGATGACTCCATTAAAAAAACACACTAAAAATCTAAGAATTTTAATAGCTGTCGAGCATTCAGCAGATGGTACCATCTAGACCCAGCTAATTCGAGGCCAAGCAGTCTAAAACCTGGTTTCAGACAAGGAATAAAATTTAATAGTGAAATAGAGGGGTGAAAATAGAGGAGTGATGATAGAATTGAGGGGATCATCCATTCCCTATGCTTGGAAAACAAAGTGCAGTTACTATTCTTGATTAGCTTGACCAATGTGCCAACAAAAAAAACGTGAACTTGATTCTCCATCTATTCTGCAAAAGTGCCATTTCAGGAGTCACGAGTGATTTACAAAGGGGCAGAGGGATACAAGTCAGGCTTAATTATACCTTTGTAGTACAATAATATCTTTAAAACGGCAAACCATGGAAATGAAAGCAATTTCTAAAATATTTACCCAAAGAAAACATGCCACAGCTGAACTGTGCATAGAAACTGCTATTTTCTGTTCATATTTTTAAAGCTATTTTTTAATTCTTTCTAATGAGGAAAGCTACTTTTCGGGAAGGAAAGCACAGCAAAACTGAAAAAAAAGAGAATGATTCCCAAGTACAAAGTACAATGAAAGGCTGTATATGCTTTTCATGTAAGCATACATTATGCCTTCCATATTGTTAAAACTTGCTCATCACTGAACTACTCTACATGTAACTAAATTACAAATGGCTCAATGATAACAAAACATAGCAAATTAAGACAGAATCAGGTCAGACTTCTGTTTGAATTATCTAACTGAGTCTCTAACCTGGCACAGTATTTGGCCGCAGTCAAAAATACAGTAAATACACATAAGCATATTTATATACATACACATATATATGCCTATGAGTATAAAAAAATTCATTAGGAAAAAAAAACACAAAATGTACAGGAGTCAAAATCCATGTGCCAGGGGTTGAGGGGGAAAACAGGACACATTTAGACCAAGACTCCTTAATTTTGGGTACAATCAGAAACTGGTCCCTCTAAAAAAAAAAAAAACACTCAAAAGCAACAAAACAAAACCAAAACACATTGAGATGCAAGACAAAGCATTTGCATCTTTGGATACCTGATTTGATCCTGTCATCAGGGAGGTAGACACCAGCTCAGACACTCAGGGACTGTGTGAAATTATAGACAGAAATCACAGTAAAAAATGCTAAAGGCAGTGATCAGACTAAAAGGTTCATTGCAAGGAGAAGGTAGTAATACTGCACATTAATGAAAGCCTGGACCTATCACCTGCTGTAATAATTATCATGCTAATATGGGGGGCTGCCTCGGTTTGTGGTTTTTGGCATTCCCATTACTACCAGAAACTGCAAATTCAAACACTCTATGTGTAACATAAATGAAAAGATTCTCACCTTAATGCTGTGCAGAAGAAATAAATTATGTTTGGTTTTCCCTTTTTTTTTTTATTATTTTCACTTTTAAATTTCCTTTGACTGGGTGAACCTCAGGCTATGGAAATGCGTGCAGGCATTGTAGCTGCACAGATACCAGCATACAAATCTCTTCTGTACAGGAAACACATCAACACTAATCCATTTTCTGTACAAAATGTAAAACTTCACATGTTCTGTTCAAGCTCATTACTGACTAGTATCTTAAGCTTGTCAAGTGTTCTAAAAGAGCTTTCCAAGAGAAGTTTGTAGTTAAGCATATGGTAAGCTCGTCCAGTCCATATGACTGGTTGAGCATCGACCACTACTGTTGATGCAGTTTCCCTCAATATTATGACAGTATTTGTCAATGAAAATTAAATTGCTGTCAAACTTTTCCCACTAAACTTACAGCACAGCACTCAGAGAGAGCCAGCTTCATGACTCAAGCCAATAAGGCCTCTTCTAAACACTCCTGTTTTTTACCCATTTGTGGAAAATTCCCTCTGGATTTATTTCTGACTTTTGCAATAACCTATAAAGGCTTTCAAGTACTTTCTGTCGAAAAATTCTGTGAAGCCATATTTAATGCATTTACTGTCTTTTCTTCTAGTCTGTGAAAAGCACACACAGCAATATCTGGGTGATCTGTAAGGGCAGGTGCTTAGAGGCTGTAGAATGCGTGACGACACTCTGCTGAACTTGAGGAATCACACATGGATGCAATGTGTCCTGCTCATGTGCACAAATATCTGCTTGAAGTTCATATTTTTGAGGGTCAGGGAATAGTCTCATAATGAGAAAAGCCTGAAAAAACCTAGACCAAACAGGTTCAAAAAATAACAATCACAGTTTTATTATCTTTGAAATAATTCTAAGGAGTTGGTGAAATATTGCATGTTTAAAGTAAACATGCTGTAGTTTTCTTCTTCACCTTTTAACTTTGTTTTCAAATGCTGAAAAACAATCCCCTCAGATAAAATACTTTATAACTTCCTAAGGAATTATGTCAATGAGGGCTGTTTCTTAATCAATTTTAAACGTAAAAAGAAATGAAAAGTGACATTATAGCTATTTTTATGGTTGTTTTTATTCAAATATCACATTAAAAAAAGGTGTAATAGAAGATGCCAACAGTGAATAAGCAGTCTGGGAAGAAAAAAAATATTGATGCATATACCAAGAACACCAGAATGGCATTAATTGCAATTGAATGAGAGTTGCTGCTTTTAGTTGGTGTTTTACCATCTTTCTTCTATATGTGAATCTGGTCTCAGCTACAGGAAAATACTTCTAAGACTGATTTATATAATCATTATGGAATTGTACTTTTCTACCATTCTCCTGACAACATTTCTCATTAGCTGATACAGCCAATGCCTCAGGACCAGCAAACCAACACTATGTGATACTTGCTAAAACATGCACCATCAAGTTTTAGAACCTGCCCCTGCTGCTGGTGTGCCTGCGGTGGGGAGCAAGCCCGAGTTAGGGCTGGGCAGACCCCACTGAGGACATCCCAAGACATGTTTCACACCTGACACAGGTGATTTTCAGAGGCCAGGAACAGCTAAGCCGCCAGCCTCCCCGGGAGGCTCCCTGACTCTGCCACAGGTGCCTGGGAGGGCTGGTCTGCAAGATGCTCTCAGGGGAATAGAGGCTCTCCAAGCCCAGCTCCAGGTGGGGCAGCTGCAAGCCCAGGGACCACCTCACCCTGGGGCTTTTGTCTGCAACTCTTATTGTGTTATTAAAACAGTCCTACTCAAACAGATGGGCACTCTTTCCATCCAAACACAGGAGATGGAAAATACCTTACGTCTCCATGTCCTTCCACAACCAGGTGCTTCAGTTTGATTTTTCTACTCTAGCAGATTGAGCACACGTGAAAATTTTGATGCGGTAGAAAATCAGAACTAAAGATGTTTTTCTCTTTTCTAATCTGGGGCTGCAGAAACACAAATCAGCAGCAGTGAGGCTTTTCTTCTTTAGTGATCCTTTTGTAAGGTACAGGGGATAGTGCTCAAGGTCATCGGCTTTTGTGGTTTTGACGAAATTATTTGTCTGCTCTTAAATTCAATGGGCAATTTCAGTAGCAGCCACTTCCAAAAGCCTAAATTTGGCAGTTTGTAATACTTAGTCAGTCTGTTGGGAAGGCAGCAATGTCCCTAAAATACAGATATGGAATTAAAATATGGAGCAGAACAATGGCTCTATTTGTCTCGTATATGGAGACACATACACAGAGATTACTCAGATGGAAAAAGGGATATAAGAAGAATCCCAGAAATGACAAGTGCACATTAAACATCATCATGTTTTAGACTGAGATATTTCTTTGAGAAATTATTTGCAACTCGGAGCTGTACCTCTGCAGCACACACATGGCTTGGGTATGATGAGCAATTGGAGCAGAGATTAGCTGGAGACTCTAGCAGAGAAAAATGGGAGCAGGCTGATACATATCTATGTTCAAAGGTGATAATGTCACCCTGGCCCATCACAATTTCAGTAGGCTGATGGTGGAATTTAAGCCTCTCTCATATCGAGTACACAAAGAGGTACATCTTGGCAGTATAACAAAAGCCAATGTGGGTGGCAAGGTAGCTGCAAATTTAAGCATGAATGCTCTGGATGTGGGGGCTTGCACCTGATTACCAGATGCTTCAAGCAGATGGCCAGGGAGAGGAGAGAACAAGGCTCATGGTTGCTTTGATAGGGTTACAAAAAGCACCAAAACCAGGAAACAGAAAAAAAGAAAACTTGCCTGACTGCGCAAGGTATCAGATCAACAGGGCCACCAGACACTGCATACTCTGCACCAGATTTGGGAAGTGAGTCCCAGAATCAGACTGGTGATTCAATATCAGCAGCAAGACTCATTAAAATGGGATTCAGGAGAGAGGGGAAACATTTTATATATATGTATATATATTTTTTTTAATATATGTATTATATATGCAGAATAGGGAGCTGCTATTTAAATACAAGATATTCTTGCGGTTTTTCACCTTGGAGGAGTTCCTCCACAGGAGGTTTTGAACTGATGTATCATTTAGTACATGTGGGGATTAATATAGGTTCTTTCTCTGGGGCTGGGACTGATTTTTGTAGTAATGCTTCCCTAAAACAGTCAGAAGTGCCAGAACTTGCTAAATAAATAATAATAATTTAATAAAAATAAAAAAGTGTTACAACGCAATCAAAAAGCTCATTCTGTTCTGCAAGGTTTGGAGAAAAGGCATTTCAGCTTCACACAACAGAGTACAAATTTGAGAATTTGACACTTCACCTTGATGAGTAACCAGAGAAATTTCAGCTGAGTAATCCCCCTCTATGACTTGAGTAGCATTTGTGTAATGGGATGCCTAATCCTGCCCCAGGACCTTCTGATCAGGCGCTGTCCAAACATGATTCTGGTTGGAACAGGGGACAGGGCCCCACCAAAGCCTTCCTGATGTCCCCATCGGTGCAGTGAGGCAGAGGGTTATGGTGCTGGTGTAAACCATGGGTAGCCAGTGACCTGAAGTGATTGAAAATCTGTGTTCATCACATTTCTCAGGAGGAGGTGGCTTCAGCTGAGCATCTTGGCTAACCTCCCACTCTGATCACCGCACCCTGCCAGCTCCACTGCCCTCTGTCCTTTTGCTTTAGTATTTTGTTATCCATAATTCCTTCCTGGTATTTCTGAGGAGCACACAGGATGGAGGGGAATGCTCTCTGAGGGTACCACCAGCCATCCAAATGGTTTTTGCACACCTGAGCACTACAGAAGCATATGGCAAAGATAGAAACACATCACCAAGCACCCAAATACGGCATCCACCTGACACAACCCCCATGGACCTGCAAGGCAGTGGGCTTGGGTCCTAATTCAGAAACACAACTTCCTATTCCTGCTGCCAGCCTCCACAAATCTGCATCTACACCAGGATAATGAATGTTTGAGTGGTTATTGCAGATTAAAATGCCTAATGTGCTGCAGTGGAAGCATGCAGCTGAGGTTACGAGTGATGTAAGGTGGTGGCACATTGCCTTCATAGCTGCTGAGCCCAAAAGCCCCATCTTTCATCTTCTTGGTGGTGGTGGCAAACCGTGATCAACTGTTTTGGTGCCTCCAGGCAGGGATGTACAGACCCTCTCTGAGAAGGCTCACAGCAGGAACTGCCACTCCCTCTATCACAAATACTCACAGAGAGAAGGTTCACTAAATTCCTTTCCCCATGCCAGCCATGGGGATGCTTTATTTGACATTGGACAGCCAAACAGGCCCCTTTCTGGGGGGCAGTCCCCTCTGCCTCCCCACACTGCCTGTGGCACTCAGGAGGAGGCAGAAAGGGTGGCACAGAGGCAAGAAAGGAGAATCTCACTCGCTGCGGCCTCTCCTCCTCAGCGTGTTAATCATTACAGCTCATCCGCTCAGCACCACTTTTTCCTCCTGCACAAATAATTAAGAAACACCTGTGTTCTTTCATTCAATAACACACGTTTCAGAGAAAGCCACTCTTTTAAGCTTAGATTATTTTCTGTGACCACGATTCAGCTGACAAAATAACAATGACTCACTTTGCCAAGGACTGAGGAAAGGGGGGGGGGGAGAGGCTGTCAACCCTACGTTAAAAATAAAAATATCAAAGAAATATTATTGAAAAGAAAGAAAGACATCTCATTAACATTTATCTCCTCCAAAATGGCCGGTGCCCCCATGCAACTTTGAAATCTGAATAAACTCCTGGAGGTGACTCTTTGCCAACGTTCATGCCTATGCCAGCTTTCTCACAAACGAACAGCTTGTATCTCCATGAAAACCAATGGATGGAACAAATTGTATTAAATTATGTAAAATGATACTAAAGAGCACAATCTACCAGTAAAAAAAATATTTAAAAATTGGAAAATCTTGTTTTTATAAATTTGAGAAATTTGTAGAAGATAATTTGGGGGGGGGGAATGTTACATTTTTATAATACTTAAAGGGATGTCTCGTGGATTTAAGAAGGAAATGAGATTTATTCTCTCATAGGTCAGACACACATAATTCTTTGGTGCCGTTGACACCTGTGAGTTACTTAGCCTTCTTCATACTTTAGTATGTAGAGAAATCCCATCTCTATGAAGCTGAGCATAGCCCTGTGACAGTCTCAAATTGTCCCTCCCCACCACACTGTAGGAGCTGTCAGTGCACATTATGTATCCAAATTTCTTTCTACTTCTCAGAGACCCTTCATGGCGGGGGAGGGAGGATGCAAATAAAAGCAATTAGCACCAAAATTACTATATCTTCTGAAAAATATTAAGGATATTTTCAGCACCTATTGGAGACTTTTTAAATTTAAATATCCTGATATGTCCATGCAAAGAACATTCCAGTAACTTTGCTTGAAATGGGTTTTAAATTGATGATTTCCAAGCATGAGTCAGTTAATCATGAACAAAAAGATCTGACTATTTCTGTATCCAGGGTGGTGGAGAGGGTGAGAGTGTGAGAGCTTTTGGCTGGTTTGAGGCTCTGAATGACACTACTGACATACAATTGGGAGTCAAAATTCAGGGCTTTGTTCTGACAGCCTGTAGCCCACAGGGAGCCCCCTGGCACCCCAGCCTCGTGTAGGGCTGTGCCCATAGGTTGGAGGCAGATTTTAGAAAACAAGTTCATCCCTGTGATGGCAGCAGGGCCTGGCCATGGGCTGGTGGCTCCTGCTGGAATCCTTCTGCTGCAGGCAGAGTCAGAACATCCTCTGGGGCCAGGGGAGGTGGTCAGTGGGTCAGTGCCCAGGGCACGGCAGGGCTCCCTCACCTGCCTGGATCCGCTGACGGGGTGAGAAATGAAAAAGTCTGCTCTGGCTTATCCTGTCTTCAATCAAAGAGACAGAGCACCATCAGTCCAGTTTTAGAAGAAAGAGGTTTGTCTGCATGTACCTAATTTTTAATTACCTCACCACCCCCATAATCCCTTTTTCTATTTTCTCCCACCTCTCCATTGCAAGGCCTTGGAAATGCAGACTCATGATTCTTGGCTGCAACAGATAGTTAATTTATTCCACAATTGCATTAACTCAGCGTACACCTAAACCTTCCCAACCTAACTCGGGAAGTCTGTGCCACATGACTGAGGGTTAGCTTGAACTCTCAGTTCTGCCACATTGCTCTCCACTGGAGACCTTTGCAATCCTAAAAAAAAAAACCCTAAAAAAAAAAATCAACTTCTGCAGCCAGTAAAGCACATACAAGAACTGCTCAGCAGGACAAATGAGCATTGTAGCTTCCACAGTCACATACGCCACAGGGAGCCTCAACTAATTTCCACTCTCAATAGAGCTTATACAGACCTGGAAGCTTAAAATTGTTCCCGTCTTTCCAATGAATAACAGTGGGATCCTGTAAAAAAGACACTCCTTGCCTGAAAGGCAAGAGGAATTTGAAGGCCTGGGGGCTGCAGTGGGAGAAGTTGCTCTGCCCTTTCCCTACGCAGCTGCAGGGTAACTGGCAAAACCAGATACACCCAATGAACCACATTGGCTTTCCTGACCAACCACTGCCTGGAGCCACCTCCACTGCCAGCAAGAGAGCCCAGCTGAGACTGGAGAACAGTGGGAGCTGAGGCCAGAATTGCCCTCTGGAAAAGGACAGTGTGGTTGCTATTTTTGCAAACAGGTAGAGCTTAAGAGCTGGCTTGGAAGGGTTAATGCTTGGACTTGACAAATTTCCCTTTCTCTGTGATCCAGTCACCCCACAGCCTACCCTCATGACTCACAACAGCTGGAGTTGCTAAACTGGCAGCGTCACAGTGTGGCATCAGGAAATTTAAGATAAAAAAACACATACAATACGCAAGGAATCCTAATAAATTCTGGAAACTGTAGACATGCAAATCTCCAAGCGCTAAAAAAGCATCCTGCTAGAGAAACTATTTTTAAAAAAGGCTATTAGGAGGTGTGAAAGAGAAGCTGTCTATTACGTTTCTAAAGAAAGGCACCAAATGCTTATTTTTCATCCCTCTGAATCCTGAGTGCCCGTTTTTGACAGACAGTTAGCACAAGGTCACTGCCAGTCACGGGCTCCTGGCCAGCAGAGCCTCCCGCACATCAGAGGGACCAGACACTTGGGGAGAAAATTGAACTTGCTGCAACAACGCTGGTTTAGATCATCTGAATGAAACCTGATCCCAGCTGCTGCCTTCTGGGTTTCTCTCCCATACCTTTTCTTATGCAGCGGGATAATTTGATATATTTTTTTCATCGTTAAAATCCAGCAGCTCCTCTACTTACATGCTTTTTTTATGGGGTAAATTGAGGGAATAAAGTATAATAATAAAAAAAAGGATGGGGAAAATATTTCCTTCCCCTCTGTGCAGCTCCCACTGCAGACAATGCAAATCCCACAACACATGTTTGCAGGGAAATCAGAGCACACTCAGGGCTAGAAGTGCAAGTTCGTCTCATCTAAATGATTTAACTAGTAACAGTTATAAACAAAGAGCTTTTTATCCCACTGATTTCAGGATGGGTTAGTGCTTTTCTCCAAACAGTCTTCAAATAGTTTATGCTAACCAAAATATCCCTCCAAAAAACACAGCCATGCAGTGACCAAATAAACAAGAAGATTACTCCAAGGGGGAGACGGCAGCACATGAGGGAAATCCAAACTTTGCGAGGCTGTGCTGAGATCCTGACAAACCCAGCAAGCTCCACAGTCACATTTTTATCTATACAAAAGTTCTTATTTAATGTCTAACCTGCAGCAAAAATGGAACACCCAGAAAGTCCTTCCTTCTGCTTCAGTTCCTGTGATTTCAGCCAAAACTGCCCTCCGATTTTTTTCTTTTTGTACTTTACTATCTAAATACTTAGGTTTGCTTATTTATTTATTTAATTTAGGAAAAGAAATCTGGAAGGAACTTTGAGGAAGCAGTTATCAGAGGAGAGAGAAGACTCTGTGGTAAAATTTCATCTTTATCAGTTGTCCATAAACCAACAGTCCCGAATCCTCATTCCTTCTCATTCCTACAGGTGTGAGCACACCTAGACCTTTACTGACTATCCAATACACCCTTCCCTAAGTTCCAGGAGGAAATTTCCTGTCACATGTCAAAAGCTGCTCACAGAGTTCAGAAATCAGACCTACAGTCTGTAGCAAAACTGCAGCAACATCCTTAATTTGCTTTTACACTGGTTTTTAAAAAATATTAAAAGCATATTTCATCATTACAATCTACATTTCCATTCACTCATATTTTTCATTATTTTTTATCAGCTAATCTAAAATGATACACCAAGTGCTACCTAAAGAGCCAGTTTAATATTAGTTCATAGAAGGAAAAGATCTGACTCTGATTTTGCTCAGAACTCACTTCCATGAAGTCATTGGAGTCACACTGGTACAAAAGTGATGTAAATAAGAGCAGGATCAGCTTACAGGTGTTGGGCAACGGAGAAAGAATACATTCACATAAAATCTTGCAGGTTTAACACTCTATACCTGTGATGGAAGTGCTATTTAACACACAGCAGCTGAATGAACAAAAGAATGCCTTTTTTTGAAAAAAAAACCAAAAAAAACCCAAGAAAATTATGTCACTGCAAAACACCACTGGAACAATTCCTTTCTCTCCCAATTGTTTGAAAAATCCAGAGTACTTGGACTAATAAGGACCTTTTCCAAATTCAGTGCTTCTAAAAATATGAGGTCTATCATAAAAAAAACATTTATACAGGTGATAACACAGTTTTTTCATCAGACTTTTTTGCACGAAATTGGGCTTGCATATTACACATTATTCAAAAAGAATAATTAAAGTCCTACATGGACACATATCTGCCTCAGGGCAGACCTTTTATGTTGTTTTGCATTCCATGTGTCACTCAAAAGAATTGCAACTGGGAAATGATGTTGAACTAAAATAAGACAAGAACACATTGACTAAAATTATACCCTGTCCAATTTGCTGACACCCCTTTAGACATCTTGCCATGATTGCTCTGGTGCAACCACTGTTCTGCATATGGGTGACATTTAAACTGAGCATAGTTGTACACTGAAATCAAATAAAGGATTTGAGGACTTTTTTTCCTTCTCCTTTTTGATACTGAAAAGTACATGGGATTTGAAAGCAGAAGAAAAAGGACATACATTGAGCAGTGATCTGCTTTTTTTATCCTGTCTAGGAAAAGCATTGTTGGTTTTTTACAATTAATATATTTGTGTGAGAATAATCAGATTAGGAGCTTGAACCTTCAGCTCTCATGTGCCCAAAACTCCTACAGAAGTTAACGGGGGGTTTCAGCTCATGAGGATAACAGGCCTGAGCCTTTATTCTGCAAAACCAGATTTGCCCAAGGCCTGACAAGTGAACACATTTAAGTGGCACATTCTTTGTGTGGTTTGCCTGGTTCCACTGGCCGTGGCCTCAGAGGCTGAGGGGTGGCAGGGGCATCAGCACCTTCTGGGGGTCCCCTCATCCCACCCCAGCCCCTGCCCTCCCAGCAGCTGCTCAGAAAGCCAGGAACACAGGATGAAAACCCAGGGATTTTTATGATACATTAGAGCCTTTTTTAAACCACTTAGAGCTAAATTTAACACATCCTCTGCATGCTACCCATCCCACCTTTCCTTCCCACCTCTAGCCTTCTCTTCGGCTGTTTTGTTTTCTCTTTCATTTCACTCACTTCCTTAATTAAGTTGATAATGTAATTATGTCACAGCTGTAGCATCCTCCTCTTGCAGAGGTGGCTGGATTTCTGTAACTTCAGCCTGTTTGATGATTGAGTGATAGATACAGAGATAATTGTAACTTTTCAGAAATCTTATAAATAAGTTGTAAAAGGAAGACTGGCTACAGCACGAGAGGGATTAATGTTTGGTATCAAGTGGGTCTTTCTTGCTTTGTGTGGAAAGTCAGAGCTATGCAGGAGAAGGGAAGCAGCAGGGAATGAGGGTTTTTAACACAGAATTCTTAAGTGCTGGGAGAGGGAAAGCACTTCAGTTGGGGGAGGGAAAGAGACCTTCATCTTTCAATAATTGTCAAGGCAGAGGAAAGAAATCAGCCAGTTCAGTAAAATCTCGGCATCACAACCCTCCCCTCTTCACAAAAAATACACAAAAGATGTTGCATTGAGCTACTGAACATCCTCAAATGGAAAAAACTGATTCTCTGAACAAAGGGTTCAAGCTAATTTGACAGATAACCTGTAATCAATATATTTGCCTTCCTATTTTGCTAAAGCATAGAATTTCCTGTGATGTACTTGGTAATGAAAGAATACCATCCCTGATCTTTTATTACATATGAAAATATTAAAGTGTTTTACATCAACACATCATGGTATATTAATAGGAGACAATCTAGGGGAACAGTTAACCGAGAAGAGGAAAAAGCTTCATCAACTACTCCAATTTCCAGAAGAGGATCAGAAGTACTTGCCCGTATGAACAAACAAAACATATCTACTGGGAAATGTAAACAGAGTCAGTGTGAATCATGAGACCCATCATGTTTTGGAGCAAATCTGCAAGCACATGCATATTCCAGAAATAAAATCTATTAGCAGGAGGTCAAGGTTGCACACTGAAGCAAGTAAAGAGCTAAAACTTGGCCTATCTTCTTTTGACGTTGACTTGCTCGCTTCTTCTCTCTTCATGCACTACCACTCTGCCATTCTTGATATTCCTCATATTTCAGCACACACTTAGGAGACTCTTACATGGAATACAAAGTTCTCCTCACCATGTCTACATGTGCAGCACAGCCTGCCTTCCCTTCCAAGTGCTGGGGGATGGTTACTAAAAATACCATTCTTGAAACATTACCATGCACACACCAAACTTTGATCTTCCAAGCTTTTTTTACACCAGCTTTATGGCTACAATCCTTATCGACACCTGTATATATTTCAGCTGAAAGGAGAGAAGTGAGGTGTCTTTCTCTGGCGTGTCTGATATTCTGCACGGATTTTGTCACCCACCGCACATTTACAAAATTTTGTGAAGCTTTTCACAGAGCGTGCTCTCACAAGGAGCGAGACACTTCTGGTATTCAGCATCCAGTAGAGCCAGCATTAAAATAAGGCAGATTCTCCTGACCTGACAGAATACCTCTGTGCTGGTGCCAGGCCTCCATGGGATCAAAGACATCCACCTTAGACATACCTTCAGTCAGCCTTTCATCTGCCTCAGATTTCCCCACCAGCAGAAAATCTCTAGGTTTGCACAGCTGCAGGCCAGGTACAGCCATAAGTTTTACCAGGATCTCTGACCATCCTGACATGTCCAACATGTGGTCAAGTCACAAAACAGGCCCTGACATACACACACTGCTAACACAGCTGTCTCTCTCTGATAAACATGGCAGGACTGCTTGTTCTTAAGTTTTCCAGTGCAGGAAAGAGATGTTCAGGAGCTGGGAATTCTATGCAGTTTTCTATGGCTTTATGGGAACAAACAGTGTGACCAAGATCACACCTGGTATAATTTTGATTTTATGGTGTTTGAGAAGGTAACTTCTAGCAGGCATCTGCAGCCAGCTGAGGGGCAGAGCTGGTAGTGGGCACACCATAACTTTTTAGACACATCTACCTTTGTCCATTTGTCTGTTCAGAAACCAAGAATCAAAGGCGAGTGCATCAACTCCACTGCATTTGGTGGACACTGTTTCTGATAAGGGAACCCTTCTGAAGTCAGGTGAACAAGCAATGTCCAGAAGACACTTTGAGAACTTATAAGCCCTGTTAAGATAATACTATTGGGCAAGCTTCACAGCTCTAGACAGCATGGACGCCTCATTACCATCTCCATGTCACCACAGCTTTAAGGCTGTGTTCACCCTGTCTCTCTTAGGTCTCTCTCATCTTTTAAAAGCAGAAGTAGAGAGGGGAAGAGGAAACACAAAAAAATCCCCCTACACTGCTCAAAGTGTGACGGCCTACTGTGGTCATAGGTAGGAGAGAAAGCATGAAAACTTCGGGTCATTTTCACATACTGCATTGACTATTAGACAGAGAGAGTTGCCGAAAATGATTAGAAGCTCGGTCTTTTCCATATTTCAGGGATTCCTGTGTGGACTGAGATGGATGCAGCCCTTTGGGGTGAAGGGGAAACTGTACCCTCTACCACACAGGCAAACCAAAAAATGAGTGATGCAGTCTTCATGGGAGGACACCATTACCAACTGCCTAAAAAAATCTTCTTACTATTATGAAATGGAAATTATTTGTAAAGAAGGGTTAAAAGTCATATGTAGGCATTCACTGGGAATTATTGACATAGGTATGACATAGAAGATAGCCAATCAAAAAGCAATTTTATAAACATTGTTATTAAATAGTGTGGTAATTACTTTAAGTACTGGAGGAATGTCAGGGTCATATGAGAATTTTGTTGGTGTCATAGTTTTTTTATCTGACACTTAGGGTATCAATGACACTTAGTATATTTATTCTGAAATGTGAGCTCTGTCACCAGCCTAGAAGCTAATTCACATACCACCCCATACTTACACAGAAATAATTTCTGATTTTCATTTCATTCACTAAGTATCCAGCAATGCAAACGTCAAAGCTCTCCACACATAAAAGTATGGAAGTAATTAGGGATTATGTGGTAAGTGTACAAACATAGTTTATATTACTGTGTATTAGAAAGGACCCCTTTTATAGCTGCCTTTGTCAATTTGACAGAGCAAAGGGTTTTAATGTACTGTAATAAGAAATGTAAGAGGGGGCAAAGGACAGAGTGGCTGTGATGCCTGTTTGTAAACTGCCTGGCCCCGAGGTCCTCCCTCTCTCCTACTCATCCATGCTCCATGCTCATTCTGTGGTCATATACATTTTACCCGAGTTAATAGCAGGCTGGTGGGGGCAGAGCTGGGGGACATCCCTTAAATGCACATTGTCAGCTGTCTCCAGGGCTTGTAGCAGTGCTTCCCAGAGACAGCAGGGTACACATGAGCAGCAGCAAAACTTCACGGTAAAACATCTTACAAAAATATTTTACTTTATTTTTGCCCTAGACCACAATTCCACTCAGGATCAGGTGACTGACTGGAATAAATAAAAGTGAAAACTGCCTGTGAGGGGAACAGACAGGCAGGGTGAGGTCCCAGGCAAGCCCCTGAGCTGACATTTTACGAGCTTGAAATTTGTAACGGGGGTTCCTGTGGCTTTGTGGTGGATTTGTTCCACACCTGTTCCCCATCAGGAGCAGGGAGAGCCCCGAGAGAGTGCACAGCCCAGCTTGCAACACCTCACCCCAACCAAGCCACTACTCTACCCCCTTCTTTAATGAGAAACAGTACAAGCATTCCTGCAGCCTCCCCATCTCCTCCACAGGGGCAAGGGGAAGCGTGGAGGGATGAGGAGTGTTATTTACTACTCAGAAGGCCAACAGCATCCTCCACTTCACATGTAATAGATGACAGTGGTGCTTCACAGCAAGGAGTTCCAAAAGTAAATTGTAACATGAAATATATACTACCTGGTTACTAACCTGTCACACTCTGTGAACTTCAGTTCAATTAAGAAATCAGCCAACATTGATAAAAGGCTATTTTTGGTGTAAATGAAAGGAAAACTATACTAACACAGATTTAGTGCAATTTTAAAACAAAATCCAAAGGGAGAAAAAAAAAGGTGGAAAAATGAAGGACCACAGCATATGCATTAGAAATGTATATACCCATAAAACACAAGTGTCCACTTTGAAATATGTAGGATAACTGCAAGGCACCATGTTTGAACCTCTCTGCTGTGAGCAGAGTGGGCACTTCTCATCCTCTCACAGGTGAGGCAGCCACCCCTCTGCCAGCCAGACCCACTCCTGCCTTCAACTTGTGCTACACCAAGCAAGCCATGCCAAAATCTGCTGGTAGGTAGCACCAGACAGAGCCTGACTGGCAATCCAGCACTGGAGTTCCTAAATGTTTTACCAAAAAGGCAAACTGGCACAGAGCTGTCCTTGCCACCTGCAGCCACTGACTCTGTCCTGTGGCACAGGAAGCTCTGTCACAGCTGGACAGGGAATTGCAAAGAGCTCTTGCATTTTTCTTTCACCTTTTACACTAGGTTCATACCCAAGATCAGGATTAGGAGGTACCTTCATGTTGGCAAGACAAACCACACCTTTTGTCAAGTGGAAGCACTGTGCTTCTCATTCATGTAATTGCAAGCACTCCTGGGTGACCAGTACTGTTACACAATGACTTTATTACTACTGATAAATACTACTTAAATATGACTGATAAGAGCAATGGCCAAGGAACCAGTGGAAAAACTGGAGACTTAAGTGTGATCACTGCAGGAGTGAAAAAAAGAATGCAGATTTTCCATATCAAAAGAGTACTCTAATTTCTCTGAAAGCCTAGTTTCTTATCTACTGCACAGCAAAAATGCAAGCCTCAAAGACAAAATTCTCCACTTTTCTATTTCAACATATTCAGAATGTAGAGAAGCATATTCAGGAAGTTTCTATATTTGATGATCTTTTTCCATTCTAAGTTTCTAATTAGTACCATGCCCTATTCTGTGAGTTTTATTTTCAGCACTAGAGCCAGCACACAACACCCAGAATGCCTATCCTTCAACTGGATAAAAATATGTATGTCCACATCCATTCTGTAGCAACAGATCCGTTTTTATCTGCATGCTGAGGATGTGGAGCTGGACGGACCAAACACCAGCAGCTCAGAATCTGTTCCTCCTTCCCCATTTTATTACAGGAGCACTTTAACTGGTGACTGCCATTGAAGGCACGTTGAACAGGTTGGTCTGCCACACATCCAGGCAGCACAGACATTTTGAGACTCACAGACAGGGAGGGTTTGCTGTACCAGTCCCTGGTGCTACAGGTAAGCCCATCTGCCTGCCCTCCAGGGACACAGGGGCTCTATCCAACACGAGTTTTACAGCAGCTGCATACAGTTTGGACAACTCCTTCTCCTGGTTTTGTTCTAGAACAGTCTGCCCCAGCTCTGATATATAACTTTCAGGGTTTGGTTAGGATGCCACAGAGCAGCCTGCATGCTTCCCCTCTACCCCACCAGAATATCGCCTCCAGTCTTTTTCCAGCCTGGGACAAGGGACATCATTCAGTCATTCCACTCCAAAAACTCGCCTTCTCACATTCCCACTCTGCAGAGGAGCCCCAGAAAGTTACACCTGCCCAAAAGGGAAATACGACCAACCCCCAAAATACATCTGAATTCAGAGGGACCAACACAGGTTTCTTCCTATCCTTTCCTTTGCTGAAGTTCAACCTCCAAGACAGCAGCAACTCCCTCCATCATACGTGACTGGGGACAGCTGTGGCTGGCTATGAGCATGGTCTCCTCCCTGAAGGGCAGCTCCACTTCTACCCACAGGAACTATTTGCAGTAGAGACCAAAGAGATGCCCAGACAAATAGCAGAGCTCACTGGGACTCCCATGTTCCATGCATCACCCAAGATGGGCTCCAATTGCTTTGACTCACACCCCACTACTCAGCTTTTTGATCCTACCTATTTAGAATTTAAGACTTTTTCCCGACTTCTGAAAAATCTTTCAGCAGGCTTACATTTGCATTCAACATTAACAAAGAAAGAGCTGAAAGTATTAAAAAAAAAAACTTGGGGGTGGGAAAAGCTGGAGGGAGGGGTAATATAATGAAGTCAAATGAAAATAAAACAAAAGAGGAACAGAGTACATAGCAGGAAAATCAAAAGACAAAATAAAAGATTAAGGAGTGCAGGTAAAGATAAAATTCAAAAACTGCTTTAAATGTTGATTCTCTCCCTACTGTTTTTGTTTCATGCAGTATTTTGATGCTAGCATCTAATTATTCTTTGCAGTGTTTTATCTCCTCCATTATAGTATCACCAGATTTTTTTTTATTGGCACTTTCCTTATTAATGATTACAACACCTACGTTTAAGGAGCTAAATGAGTTCTCTCTTTTCCTGAGCTGCAGAGAGGGGGGTCAGCAGAGAAATGAGAATTATTCTGTTGTATGCAGATGTGTTATACTCAAAATTATTTTTGGCCATTGAAGTAGCTCCCACAGCTTGCTGAGGCAAAAGAAAGATTACTCTCCATTCCTAGCTGTGACCCAGGAAAGTCAAGAGATCTCCTTCTGCTCTCCAGTCAGTCACAACAGGAATTTAACAAATCTTCCAGCTTCAGTCTAAAAGCCTCAACAGTTTCCTTTTAAATACCTGTTCTTAATTAAACTCAGCTTCCTTTTCAGAATCATTCAGCACAGAAACATGTCCACCAACAGAATGAGTTTG
The DNA here is from genome assembly GCA_013399455.1 of Anthoscopus minutus. Classification (NCBI taxonomy): domain Eukaryota; kingdom Metazoa; phylum Chordata; class Aves; order Passeriformes; family Paridae; genus Anthoscopus; species Anthoscopus minutus. The sequence goes on along the minus strand of VWYI01010135.1, from coordinate 802,144 downwards.
TTTTTCCCTCTCTGCCGTGGGTCCTGACGCTTGCTGGAGCAAAGTGTCTCGGAGGGTGGCCCCGAGCACGGCCTCGGGGCCAGCCCTGGTGAGAGCAGCGCTCACTGCGCATCCCCGTGTCCGCAGCCCCGTGTGCGTATCCCAGTGTGCGTATCTCCGTGCCCGTATCTCCGTGCCCGTATCTCTGTGCCAGTATCCCTATGCCCGCATCCCCGTGCCCGTATCCCCGTGTGCGTGTCCCTGTGCCCGTATCCCCGTGCCCGTATCCCCGTGCCCGCATCCCTGTTCCCGTATCCCTGTTCCCGTATCCCCGTGCCCGTATCCCCGTGCCCGCATCCCTGTTCCCGTATCACTGTTCCCGTATCCCTGTTCCCGTATCCCTGTTCCTGTATCCCTGTTCCCGTATCCCTGTTCCCGTATCCCTGTTCCCGTATCCCCGTGCCCGTATCCCTGTTCCCGTATCCCCGTGCCCGTATCCCTGTTCCCGTATCCCCGTGCCCGCATCCCCGTGCCCGCAGCCCCGCACGGGGCAGTGCCCGCGGAGGAGCGCCCTGGCTGCTGCCGCTTGCTGATCAGCTCCGCCTGCTCTGTTCCCGGGGCCGGGCCGGGGGAATTGCTCTGTTCCCGGGGCCGGGCCGGGGGAATTGCTCTGTTCCCGGGGCCGGGCCGGGGGAATTGCTCTGTTCCCGGGGCCGGGCCGGGGGAATTGCTCTGTTCCCGGGGCCGGGCCGGGGGAATTGCTCTGTTCCCGGGGCCGGGCCGGGGGAATTGCTCTGTTCCCGGGGCCGGGCCGGGGGAATTGCTCTGTTCCCGGGGCCGGGCCGGGGGAATTGCTCTGTTCCCGGGGCCGGGCCGGGGGAATTGCTCTGTTCCCGGGGCCGGGCCGGGGGAATTGCTCTGTTCCCGGGGCCGGGCCGGGGGAATTGCTCTGTTCCCGGGGCCGGGCCGGGGGAATTGCTCTGTTCCCGGGGCCGGGCCGGGGGAATTGCTCTGTTCCCGGGGCCGGGCCGGGGGAATTGCTCTGTTCCCGGGGCCGGGCCGGGGGAATTGCTCTGTTCCCGGGGCCGGGCCGGGGGAATTGCTCTGTTCCCGGGGCCGGGCCGGGGGAATTGCTCTGTTCCCGGGGCCGGGCCGGGGGAATTGCTCTGTTCCCGGGGCCGGGCCGGGGGAATTGCTCTGTTCCCGGGGCCGGGCCGGGGGAATTGCTCTGTTCCCGGGACCAGGCCGGGGGAATTGAGCCGGGCCGGAGCTGGGGCGGCTCTGGCCCCGCCGATGGCACCGCTGCGCTCCCCGGCGAGCACCGGGGACGGAGCCTGGCCGGAGCCGGACCTTTCCCTTGGCCACAGCCCCAAGGACAGGCGTCGGGGTTTTGGGGGTAATTGTGCAACAACAGGAACCTGGGCTGGCAGGAAAGCAAGGAAACCCCAGGTGCGGGAGAAATAACTAAAAAATAAATAAATAAACAAGATGTATTTATTATTTACACATCAAGCGGAAAAGGCAAGCCAGGGTGCAAATAACAGCAGATAAACTTGTGGCCAGGAACAAGAACCTCTGCACCTATGTAAAGTTGGCAACGTGCTTCAAACTTACTACTTTTTTTTTTTTCCCTTTGGAATTTAAAATGTATCTGCTGTGCTCCCCACACAGGACAAGAGTTACGTTAATACAGTGATTTTGACTACAGCCTTCATATGCTTTGGATCCTTAGATATTACAAGAGTCTGAGTAAGTAATTAGAAGAAATTAATAAAGATCCATATAAATATTTTTCTAAATAACTGCTTAGTAAACCAGTATGTATTCATATTGCAATAAATAAATTAAATTTGTCATCAAAGTTTCATGGCGAAGCAGTAGAACTATCATACTGGAGAAGCAGACAGACAGCCTGTTGGGGAGACAAAAGCTAAAGCTTTCTTAACATAGAAAATGTTCCATGAATAGGGTTAAATACTTAATGGTTGCTAGCAAAAGATAAGACAAATATTCTTTGTTAATATTTATAGAATCCCATCAGGAACTCTTTTGTCCTAGCATTGTTTCCAAAATTCAATCCCCTAGTTATATCCATCATTTTTCATGTGATTAAAGGAATCTAAATTTGCTGCCTTGTCTTGTAAAAGAGTAAAAAGTTAGACCTGTATTATTAAAGCCTCTTGGTTAGAGCAGCAAATGTAATATTGATATTCTATGGTATATAAGTCTAAAAAAACTGACTGATCACACACACACATGACATATAAAATGCACTCACAGGATTCACAATATTTTCACTCACAGGATTCACAAGAATTTGGGATCCGGGTGAAAAATAAGAGACAAATAAAATACTTCAAACTGATAAAAGGTGAGAAATAAACTACTAGAACCACAAGGGCAAAACATAGCAAAGGCTTTGGTGATATGGGAGCGACATGAGTGCACTGCCTGGGGCAGGAGACCTGCTGCGGGAGTGAGCCCCGACACCCTGCACCCTGCCAGAGCCACAGGGAATGGCTGCAGGCAGCCCTGGCCCCCAGAGGCGTCCTGAAAAAACCAGAAACACGCTCAGGGTGCAGGCAGAAATTGCTGCTGGGTGTCCGGCAGTGGAAGTTTCTCGGTAGCCGCCCAGGGGCTGGATGGCTGCCGGAGCTGAGCTGAGCCAAGGCAGTGCCAGGCGCAGGGGGAGCGAGGGGAGGGCTCTGCATCCGTCCGACACCTCCAGGGACAGCACGGGGCTGCCGTGCATCATCCCCCAGCGGGGCAAGCCGAGATCCCAGCCCTGCAGCCAGCACAGTGGGCTGGGTGGGGTCCCTTCCCACACCTGTAAAATTCTCTGATAGCTGCTGTTACTTTTGGCGATAAAAATACACATTGATTTATTTTTATGTATGTACATCTGTACACAAAAGACATCTCCCTCTGCAGCAGACTGAGCACCTGTCAGGACTGGTAACCAGCACCAACATTAGAACCAAAGAGAGCACATCCTGACACAGCCCAAGCACCTGGCTGCCAGGTGTGTGCTGCTCTCCTGACCTGTGCCTCCCTCACCAGGCAGACCCTCGGCAGCAGCCTCACCTCCAGCCCGGCCCGAGCAGTGAGGGGCAGGGGCTGGGCCACCTGACAGCCCTGCCTGCGGATCTTTATGCCAGACAGAAAAAAAAAACCAAGTACAAAACCAATGCTTATTTTTTCACCTTTAGAAAACCAAGACTCAGTGTTAAATTCTTCCCAGTCTACTAAAAAGGTTTCTTTTTTATAAAAAAGGCAAAAGCCAAGTCCTCATTGATCCAATTTTTATTTCTTTACCCAGAACTTCTTAACAGCTTTAGAAAAATAGATAATTATTGCAGTTAATTTCAGCAAAACAGTTCAAACTCATCAGGGCTGCACAAGTATAATTTACTACTCCTTCTGACTTATTGTTTTGACTAGATGTAGATTGATGATTAAAGTGATAAACAGTAACATTTTTATAAAATGGCTGACTCTGCCAATGGCAACTGAATAAGAAACATGCTGAAATAGCTGAGCTGTTATTGTGATTGTACTCAAGGCTGTCAACAAAGAATATAAGTATTTGACAAGGTGTTATCTAATTGTGTTTTTAAAAGCCACGATACATACATCTTTTAATGTGTCACTTTAAGCTGCAAGAGAATTTCTTTTATTAAAAAGTACAAAGGAAAAATGAATGCCTTGCATTTTCTTGTTTCTTTTTCCCAAGCTCTGCCCTTTTGCCGTCATTCGACAGAATATATTTGCTCTTTAGTCAAATTGGCTTTTATTTAAATGGTAGCCCAAAATAGCACAGCAACATTAGGTGTATAAGAAGAAAGAACAGTGTGTCCCACAGACAATTTTTATCTCAGCCCTGGTGGGAATTAACTGATCGAAACAGAAGGCTAAGAATAAAATCCTTTTGACGCTTGGAGTTAGTGAAACAGCATTTTGGAGCAAGGAAAAGGTTTGGCTTTTGGATTTTTTTTTTATTTTTTTTTCAGCAAGAGGGATCACCAGGAAAAGTATCCTAACATACTGCCTTTGGAGCTACCTGTAGTCCTTCTGTGGTTCATGCTAACACAAGCATCCTTAGATCCCAAACACACTATCCTCAGAGAGCCCCTCTGAGCTGGGGAAGGGGTGCCAGCCACACTGTGGAGTGCAGGCCAGACCATCTCAGCCTTCTGCCCCTTTCTCTGCTTGGAAGGGAAAACCTGGAGACCTCAAAAAGGAAGGGCTTTGCTAATGCATTAGAAGAAAGGTGGAATCTGTGGGACAAGTGAAGGAGCAGGGGCAGAAGAGGGCACTGGTGCAAGGGCTCTGCCACTCCCTCGCTGAGAGCGATGGCTGGGAGGGAAGGAGGGAGTTAAAATGGACCACAGAGGGAATTAAATAAAAATGCTACAAAAAATAGGAAACTCCTGCTTGTGTGTTCTTGCCTTCAAGGATGGCAACAGCATTGTGAAATGCTGCAAGACCTGGAGAGAGACAGGGAATTAACTGTTTGGAAACCCTCTCAGGATGAGTTCACAGTGTGGGGAGGAGCAGGGGAATGTCAAGGACTGATGGTGCCTGAGCGTCTCTCTGGGTGTGGGGAAGGCAGAGCATCACAACTCTTCAGCTGGGTAGGGACCTAACACAGCCAAGGAGGTGGGCCCTTGTGAAGGGGGAAGTCCTGATGGACTTGCAAGGCCATCATTCCAAGAGTGTTCTCCATTGGATATCAGCTTGAGAAAGCCCTGATCTTTACCAAGAGCCACAAACAGACTCCAGCTTTCCATTAGCATCTGCCTTAGAGCTGACCACACACGAGGATGGGAAAACTCTGTGGCAAGGAAGATGACAGCAGTATGGCACTTGCTTAAAAACACATGGCATGTTTTTGGGAAAACAGCTGAGGGTCAGGTAGAGCAGCACACTGATGAGAAATGCAGGCTCCCAAATTGCACCAAGATCTACCAATGTCATTTGCTCACCAGTCCCAGCAGCACCACTGAAATATAGAGGTCAACTCAGTCTATTATGGGACAACAACTTCTAATTTTTAATCCTAGTGGTATTTTAAGCACAGAATAGAAGTTAAAGGAGAAAAATCTCTTTATAGTGAAAGACACAGGGAGGTACCATCTGACCTGATTTTGCAAGGTAAGGTGCTTCATCCCTTCCTGGCCTGAGCACCGTGTGTTTGTTTGTCTTTGAAGATACACATGCCAAAAGCTGTGGGGAATGGTCAGAGCTTCCCTGTCAGAGGTTAAGAACATCTTTTCTACCATCTGATGGCCTGGGTTCACAGCATTTCTATAGATCATATCTTACCATTAATTTCAAAACTGTCAAATTGTTGTTTTTTTTCAGAAGGAGCTGAAAAACACTTTAAAGGTGATGACTGAGTGGCTTCCAGGTTTTGTGTTTAAAGATGTAAAATATAAGAGACATTGAAGAAAATTCTGCACATCCTTCTGCATACAATAGGGAAGGTGTAGGTCATGGGCCCATGGCAGCCACAGAAAATAACTGAATATGAAAAATAATTGATAAAATACCTTGTTGTTAATGTAAGATCTCCTCTCTAAGTGGAGATCACAACAGTCAGATCTCTGGCCAGTTCAAAAGTCAGAAAATTTCCAATTAAAAATCCTGCCCTTTATGTAAATGAACCAGGAGCAAAAAACCACAACCCTGCCTTTGAGAGAAGTGGTTCAAGGTCTGGGGCTGGATGCTGAGTGCCCAGAGCCCACCTCCCACAGCCCCCAGTGCCCTGATCCCAGGGACTGGGCAATGCTCCTCACGGAATGAGAAGCAGAGGAGCCCATGCTGAGGAGCTGAGGCAGGGCTGACCTGTGGGCCTGCTGCTGGCTTTTAAACAGCAGCTGGAGCTGGGTGCTTTGGAAAAAAAGAGACAACACATTCCAGCCCTTCTAAGTGACAGTGATGCACCTGCTCTTGGGAAGGGCAATCACCTGTAAGAACCCATAGTGGCCATGCAGCTGTGACCTACCACATGCTTACAGGAAACAAAAACTAGATTATCCAGTGTGAAAGAAAACCATATGAATAATAACCTGTGTCTGTACTTTTTCAGTCATAAATGTTGGAAGTGAGGTAGTCTAGGTTCGTTCTTCCCACCTGGATTCTCAGGCATGTTCATAAAGAGGAAAAACAGTTCCCTGTGAGACCTTAATTTTTAATAACATTTCTGGCATTAGTTCTCTTTCAGGTGCTGCTATGCCCTTTAGTAGCTGGTTCCAAATAAATTATACTACTATAAAAGGTTTTACCACCCTTTGCATGAGTTAGAAGTATGAGGAGTTACCCGAAGGCAAAGATAAAAGGTAATATAATTAGTTAACTTAATCTGAAGCAGAACATCTGACTCATTTGGGGTGCAGTCCCAAGGAAAGATCCTAATAAGTTAGTGTAGAGAAAGAGTTTTATATTCAAATTGACAAAATCATGAAGAGATGACTTGGAGTCAGAATTATTTTTATCATCTTTTGTCTTTCTTTTTTTAATTACTTTTTCTTTTTTTAATGAAGGACTGTAATTCAAGGGTGCTGCATTTTGTCATGGTTTACAAGATGTAGCCAACATTTTGTGAACCTTGTGGGAACTTAAAAACTTCTTTGAATTTGTCTGTATTACAGAATGAATCCTGTGTATCTGGAGCTCCTTTGGAAGAGAAGAAGAAAAAGACAGTCATAGGCTCCTGCATTAATTATGATATTTTTAGTTATTTAGCTAGATTTAGGAAAAATAAAGTCAACATACTGTAAATAAATTCTAAAACCCCTAGCTTTGTGGTTTCTCAAACTGAGTCTCAGTGGAAGAGCTTCAAAAGCCACATACTTTCTATTACAAAAAATAGTAAAACAAAGATTTGGGCTGCTTTTTGGAATTCTTCAATCACTATATAGCAATGCTACCAATGTCTAAAAAAGAAAAAATCTTGTTTACAAGTGTGTCAGGAGGAAGGGAGCCATTTGGAGGGATTTCAGTGTACAAAGACCTGGCCAGCATCAGAGGAGTGTAACAGCTTCAAAACCCTCCTCAGTATTGTGCAGAGGTGAGGTGAGGAGTAATGGCTTAGGAAAAGTGGCCTCATCTTTTGGTCAAACAATTCCAGTGTCATGCAGACAATTAATAAGCAGACAGCAGAGTAGGTGACTAGTGATTATCTGAACAAAGTGGTCTGCTTTTGCATTATTTCTCAAGACCTGGTGCAATATGTTGGAATTTTTAGCCTATTGCTCATTATCGCACTCATTTCCTGAGATCTTGTTTTAACTGAGACACTGTCAAAGTACTTACTTTGTTTTACTCTGTGTTTGCTTTTTGTACAGAAGTCAGGAGGATTAGATACAAAATATGATCTGGCATTCTGTGATGAGAATATTCTTTGAAAGGATTCCTTTATTTTTAATATCTGAGCAGCTAGAAACAGTGAGACAGGGGTGTTCTTTCCAAGTATCTACTCATCCGAGGGCTCCCACACAACAAATCTACATTTAGGACTTTTGTGTTCACATCCAGAAAATCCTGGAGGGAGGGAGATGAAGAATACTGAGACTGCTTTAACAGGCAGAGAACCTCTATGGCTGCTGGTCCAGTCCCCAGCCTTGGGATGGTACATCCCACCCAGCAGGCACTGCCACGGAGGAAAGGACAGCAGGGAAATTTAACTCTGCAGCCATCCCAGCTATGCTGCTGCTTCTCTGCTTTGGTCACAGGATTTGAAAAAGCACCTGTGATGGGCAGTGCTGTCCCTCTGTCACTGATGACCACTAACACTCATGCTAAAGAGAACAAGAGACAAGGTGGAAGATGCTCTGCCTGACCTGGGTGAGGAGCAGGTTGGGCAGCAAGCACAGTTCCAGGCTGAAGCCCTGGAGAAGTCTTTCTCCTGCTCTTTGCAGGAAAATCACAATATCAGCATGGTCACCTTGGTAGCAACTCTACTGATCCCCACACAAGTGAATTTCCCCACACAGAAACGAATTTTGTGACCAGAGAAACTCCAAAGCTGACCAGTCACCCCAGAAGGTCTAGAACAAACCAGCTACATAATTCAAGTAAAATCAAAGTCCTTGTGCAGTGATCTAGCCTGAACATCTGAGTCTACCAGGACCCATAAATAAAAAATAATTCAAATTATTTTTTAAATAATTTTAAAACTATCATTTCTCCAAGATTACAATGCAGCCATGCCAGCTCTTCAGAAAACACTTCCGTGATTCACTTATGTCTTCCAGAGATGTATTAAAAGGGATAAGGACCATATTGTAGGATAACCACCATATGCTGTTCACCCTTTGTTCTGGCTTTTATTTTTTTTCCTTATTTGTCAGGCTTGTTACAACTTTCTCTTGGAAGAGTGCCAGTGTCAGAAGTATATACATTATCCCTTCTTTTGGCTTCTAGAAATCTGAGATAATCTCTTCATAAACAGGACAGGAAGATGTGTCCATAGTAATACATGGTCACACTTCTGCTACTCAGCCTTGGGAGTACCTAATAATCTCTAATCCAGACTAGATTTTTTTTTAAGCCAGAAGTCTTAGGACTGATAACTCAAACCTCTAGGTTCATGGACAGTTCCCCTATTTCCATATTCATATTAGGACCTTTCAGGTGAAAGAAGGGTTCTTATTTTGCATATATTAGTGGTGGTGGTGGGTTGGTTTCTTTTTTTTTAAGGAATGCTTTTTCTGTTTCTTTCTTAGCCTCAATATTTTCCTGTTATTACCAGCATATTTCTGATTTATTGCAATGTGGGGCCAGAAAATAAGATTGTCAAAATGACTATGAGCTTGTTATAACCCACTCAAAAAATATAAAAAGGATTTTAAAAGAAAACAAATTCAAGTCAGTTTTAATTTTGACACTGATTGATGCTGATATTTCTGACCAGTTTTATGTTGCACAGATTTTGAACAATATCCTCCTCTGATCTTCAGTGCTGTAGTTATAAATACTTGATAGCATTTTCATAAAAGGATCTTTTTACAATATGCTTAATGAGAGCTTCTGCTGAAGATACACAAGTAAAAAGAAACCCAGCTTAATATGGTGATAGTCAGATACTCAATAAGTGGCATGTGTTCTCAAAAACCTCTGACAAAAAACTTTCAATTATTATACCTGTGTCTTTCAGCATCACTTTACTGCATCAATTATTCATGTAACATCTAACTGAAAAATGTTATATTTAGCAATCATTTTGAAAATTCTCTAAACAGTAGCACAACAGATGATATGACCAAAGAAGTGATCATTCATCACCTGTCTGTAATGATGAACCTGTCACAAACTGGGAAGAAAAGAGCTTTTTTTTTTTCTCTTGGCTTAAAGAAACCTAAACCACAAAGTTATTTGTGATTATGTGACATTTGCTTTCTATTTCCACAGCCAGTTAGGGTTCACAAACTTGAAAATCCATTTTGGAATGGTACATAAAGTGTGACCGATCCTTGTTCAGTCAATTAGTGAGCGAAGTCTGAATATGATGTTTATCTGATCATCTGCATCTTTAGTACAGACATTGGTAAAGGTGGCATTAACCAAGGTTAATGCCAGGGTTTAACTTCTTGGGAGCAACTGGTTCAAGAAATTGCACATTTGCTGATTATGCATTCACACAAAGCACACTTTCCTGTTTGTATGAAAAACCTAAGGACTATATATGGAAGGATATAAGCATGTGGCAGAAAATGAAGTTAACACTAAAAATCATATTTTTAGAGCTTTGTTGCTATTCATGAGGCTTGTTATTAATGTAGGACTTTTCAAAAAAACCCTGTGTGGTCTCTTAGTTTGTACTAAGACACACATTAAATATGGACATATTATTTCTCTGAACACAATGCTATTTTTATTTTACAAGAATTACTCCAGTGACTTCCATATAGAAATTATCTCACACATCTCTATTCTGATTATGATATTTAGTACAAGGGTCACAAATAATAAAATTGCTAAATATGTTTATTGCCATCTATAAATAAAGGTTATCAGTCTGGATGGGCTTTTTTATTAGAGTGGTGGAAAAAGTAGGGTTAGTTGCAAGACAATAGTTCTTTAACTTTGAAAATAAACACTTAAAATTATAAATATTCAAATGCTTCCAAGGTGAAGTGAGCCTAAATTAATACAAAATGAATGCAACAGCACAACTGCAGAAACTCACTTTATGGCAGAAAGTCCACAGATCCACCAGCAAAGTATCTATAAACATTAGAGTCATATTTCTGCATGGATCCCATCCTACCCAGTGGTAAAACTCCAGCTTAGGTCTGAGGGGATAAAAACAGCAATTCTCCATAATGGCTAGGAAAATTGCAATTTATTACAAGTGGTATTTATCCACAAGTGTATTTGGGCAAGGTGGGGAGGGTGTTCCTGTTTTGCAGCTGGTATTGCCTGGCTGCATGGAGCAGCCCTGCTGCAGCAGGAGCCCCCACACACAGGGCCAGCTGTGCCTACAAAAGAACTTCCCTGGAGCTGGTGGGTGCTGTGATATGGACACACAGATTAATGTCACAGTGAGGGACAAAAAGATTGCTGGAGTTAAAAAAGAAAATGTAGATCACTGTCTTAAAATGACCCAAAATATTATCAGGGCATTATACCTGACAAAGAACAAGAGAACAAAATCTGTTTCCTGCCCCCTGTCTTTAGGGTGGCTGAGCCCTGGAACAGGGTGCCCAGCAAGGCTGTGGAGCCTTTCTCTCCGGAGACATCCAAAACCCAGCTGGTTCCTGCATGCACTTGCTCCAGGTAACCCTGCCCTGGCAGGGGATTGGGACTGGATGATCTCCAGAGGTTCCTTCCAACCCTGACTATTCTGTGATTCCATTTTCTGTCTTTGAACTCCCTAATTCCATCTTGTGCAGTGCAAAAAACAGCCAGCCAAGAGACACTGTTTTCCACACAAATGTTAGGATTCAAGACTGAATTACCAGTACTTTGTGTGGCCTTTGAAGAGATAATGCAAAATAGCTTAATGGTTCGAAGTTGCTGTTGAGTTTTGTGTTTTAATGGTGCTTTTTACAGGCTGATTCTTACAAGGATGGGCAAGTATGAGAATAACTTTTGTGCTTCTTTAAAATCTCCCCTCAGAAAGACCCCGCTACCCTCAGACTTCTTTAAGCTGCTGTACAGGATCTTGCAGGGCATGATGCTCACACACTGCCATGCCCTGAGGACAGGTCCAGTGCCTGCTGGAGGAACACCTTGCCCACCCCTGGCAGCGAGAGGAGCTCTGTCCCCAGCCCTGCAGCCTCTCCTGCTGGGAGAGCAACTTGCCCAGCAAGCATCTGTGTCCCCAGGCACTTGGCTACATGTGTGGATGCTAACTCTGCTAATGGCGAGGTTGCAGCACAGTAATGAGAGGAACAATGTTTGTTTTGATCAGTTTGATAATTCATTTAAAAGTATTGTACCAGAGCCATGGAGACAGAAAGCTACGCCATTGTTACGCGCTGGCACCGTCTCGTTATGTGAAGTAATTGAAACCTGTGGGAACAATATATGATTTAAAGCAGACAGTGAGGTTCTTTTCTTAAACAACAATAGCATTGTTTTTCTATGGTCCTGATCTTGCTCATGGGAGCAAACTTCTCTAGGCGAGGAGTTAGGGAAATTTTCAGTTGCTGAATTTTAATGGCCAACGCTGACTTTTCAGGAAGGTTGAAGATTTGGGCCCTCTTTCATTAAAAATGTCTTCAATGGGTTGCTCATGATTTGCATATCTGCACACAGACACACACATGTTTCCAAGTGCTTCTTGCATGTTTAAGACCAATAGCTCACTGACAGTAAGGGATGTGCCCTGAATTTCTCTGTAGGGTGACTGCATGTTTTTCTTGTGGGGCTTGATATTTTCTGGGTTAGAGGGATACTTACAACATTGCTCTCTGCTTTGCATTAGGTTTATGTCCTAAATCATCAAATAAAAATCAAAAAATAAGAATGTATTTTAGTATTACACACCTCAGATGTGCTCAGTAGGTACCGAGGAATTTCTTTGCCATAATTAAGAGGTTTGGAGACCAGATGTACAAATGACAACCGATTTTGATTTACTTGGAAAAATGAGTCATATCACTTATTATTAACTATTAAAGTAATTTAAACCCTTTTGAGAATAGATCTAACGCTGCAATGCTTTGAAGGTTTGATATGTCTTGTAATCCATAGATTATTAAAGTTAATTTCTCTGCCGAGATCCTACTTTCAGTACAAAATGCATGCACGCTAAAATGGTGTTGGTTTTTTTGTTTGTCTCCCTCTTTTTTATAACAAAGATGTACTTTAATTGGCTTTCTATTTATACTGCACTCAATGAAGGTATGGAGGCTGCAAGTGGGAGAAACCTTCCACAATTCTGGCTTGCAAAGCATACAGAAAAGCACACCATTCATCCACAAGTACACCCAAACCTTTCATTTGAGTTGGGTTCTGCTTGTGGGTGCGTGGCGTTCTTTTCTCTCTATTTGTTCTCCATGTATAATTTAGACTACATTTTGCTTTAGAGACCCTTAGCGGATAAGGAAAAGAAGGCAATAACAATATGTTGATTTATATCACGGTGAAACATTTTTTCCCCATACTTCAAAGTAATTTTAATTGAATTTAATCCTCTTGACTTTCATTTACTTATAAATGAGTTTTAGTTGTAATGTTAGAATGAAACAGAATTCAGCAGTTAACCGGTTTTTAGGGTTTTTGATTATAGATTATTATATAATGTTTCTTGGGGTAGAAAATACTGAATGCTAAATACTGTCCCATATTAGATCATCTGAAAACCTTCATCTCTTCTACAAGTAGGAGAGAGGCATAACAATTTAGGTTAAAGTACAGTTCATTTAAAGACATAAAAATGTTTGAGGAAATGATTAAAACTGCTGCAAATCACTTAGCAGCTTATGTTCATGATCAAGAATATATCTAAGCAGAAAATTTAAAAAATACTCAAACAAACAAAAAACAAATGAGTATTTTCCAAAGGAACTATGCCATGCATGATTCTATCAGTTGTGTGGGCACATTTATCATATTTTAGCTCCTCATCCATAGATCATAGGACACTAAGATCCCAATTCATTAAAAATTGAATAATCTATTTAAGCTGGATGTTCTCGTGCTTGGATAAAAAACATGGAACAGTTTTGGGTTTTGGTTTTTTTTTCCTCTGAAAAAAAAAATCATATTTTGCTATTTGATTCTACCTGGACAACACTCCTCAGTTAATTGCCACACAATTTTAGAACTACATAATTAAAGGCACAAAAGAAATTTCAAATGAAAAAATGCCTGCTATGAGAATTACAGAATAATTCCCACCTGCCCCCATGCAACTCTTCCTGCTGCCCCAGCTTTAAAACTCAGTTTAGCAGTCATGATGTACTTGAAGTCACCCTGAAGCCTCTCAGCCAGCCCCTGAATCACTGACATTGCACTGGCTGCTGTAGGGGCAGTTCCTGGGGGATTTTCCCTGCCCTGTTTCTGGGGCTCTGCCCTGCACACCCAGCTCTGTCAGCAAACACTTTGGCTCCCAGCACAGCTTCCAAGGCATGAGCAGCCCTGACACAGCCTGCCACTCACTGCAGCTGACTTTGAAGGCAGTGCTTTGAAACAAGAAGTTTGGAAGCACCAGATGATCTAGTCTGCTAATGAAATAAGATCATCATAATGAGGATCCAGTCTGCTAATGAATAAGCTGGGTGTGCAGGATGGGCAGGAGCAGCAAACATGCTTATTCTGGGTTTCTGAAGAGATGGGAATGGCTTTGAAGCATTTAGCAGGAGACTTTCCTGTTCTCTGGCAAAAACATGGTCAGATGCAAGATATACAAACACAGTACATGTCATTTAAAAATACATCCACAATCCCTAAGGATTTTAGCTACCAATATTCAGATTTATGTCTTACATAGTTATAAATCTAATTTTTGTATTAGTTTTCAAGTTAGCACATCTATAACTTGCCTTGCTTACTGGGGTCTTCTGCCATCCATACCCCTACACACAATCCTAAATCTGAAATGCATACAAGCATCTCCAGTGGGGCAAGGACATTCCTTCTGTTTTCAACTCATGATGCATAAAAAAATGCCATACTTGAAAAAAACTAGGAAAGTGCAAACCACCCCTCTCCCAAAATGTGTGTATTGCTTAGGTCCCAACAGTTTGTTTTTCTAACACAAAAATCACTTATTTAGGAAGTTTTATTGAAATGCATGGATGCTTATCAAGTTAACATGGTAACTGCACTCACAGTATCTGCAAACTTTCTGCCTATTAGAGACTTTCAGAACTTTATTCATGTGTACTCTGACATAACACGTTTACTGACCCTGTCAATGCACCTACTGCCAGCTAAACTTACACAATACAAGGACTAATGCTTTCCAGGGAAAAACCCATTAAAGCCACGAGAAATTGTTTGCATTTGCACCCACTGTTATGGAAGAGCACAAGATGGAAAATGCAGACAATGTGTAGATGCAGAAGTACTGTTATTAAAGGTGTACAGGCAGCAAGCATCATCCCACACATTCAGTCCTGTAACCACCATATCCTGCTATACAATAACAACCTGCTTCCTATTCAGAGTAATCACTGATGAGGGCAAATCTTGAATTTTTAATGCTGCCTGATGTAGGCAGCCCAACACTCTAAATGAGAAAAAAAAGACCTGGTCCTATGAGATGCATCTGTCTATAGACTCTGCTTAAGAAAATTAAATGGGGCAAATAAAGTACTTAAACAAAGTTTGAAGGAAATTCCAATTAAATGCCTTGTCCTAAATAGACAAGTGTGGATTGACTGAAGTTTTTCCTCAAAGGAAAATTTTTCTATTCATTGCACATGCTATCATGAGTGGAGGAAGTTCTCCTCCATTCAGCAGCAGCCACCTATGTTTGACAGGCAGACCTCTTGGTTTCCTGCAGCAGGAGATGCCTGTGGGACAATCAGGCACAGAACAAAGAAAAGGTGGGTGGGACTAAAGGTCTCCACGAGTCTGGCTTTTCAGGAGGTGAGAGCTCCCTGTAAGAGAGGGCTTCAAAGTTTTGCTGCCAGTATTTTTCCACTTCTGGCTGATGCACAATAGCAGATCACCCTGCTGGGTGGCTGTAATGCCATAGTATGTTCAGAACATACTCTAACCCTTTCAAGTACTGTCAGTACCAGCTGTGGATTCACTAAGTGCAAGATGGGTTAAAGGACCAAAGCAATCTGGTGGTCCCTTTTTTTTTTTTTTTTATTCAAGTTTCTTCCTAGGAATATACAGGGATAGGAATTGCCCCCCTTTTTCTTGCATATACAGATGCTTGTTACTAATTACCACAATTGAGACTGTGACCTGAGAACTGAATTGCAGCAAGAGCTTTATTCTTATTCTCCAAGGTTGCATCACTGATCCTGGAAGCGGGAAAGATGATGTTTAGCATTTGTCAGGAAGAGTGAGAAAAGCATTACAAGCTTTATTTTATACAATCTACTACTCTTCAATTTTTGAGGTCAGTGCCAGAGGGTGTGTTACCTTGGGTCAAACCCCAGAAGTTCTGATGATGAATGTGTGATTCTCTGCAGAGGGAAGAGGTGTTTGGGGAAGGCAGGTACCACATCGGTGTGGACACAGACACTTGTGGGAGCTAAGATAACCTCACTGCCCATAATCCTGGGTAGAGCCTGCCCCTGAAAAACCCACTCCAAGTCAGAAGAAGCAGCATTGTTTGGCACCCTGTGGAGGCACGGTGGCTGCCAGGGCTGCAGCACCCCCCAAAAGGGCATAAAGAATTCCGAATTAAGAACATTCCCAATTTAGGGTGCTGGTGGGAAGTGCAGGAGTGAACCCTGCGGGACCCCCGCCTGGCCACTGCCTCCTACAGCAGCGGGGCCGCTGTTTTAAAGCCTTTTAACACTTCGTAAAGCAGCCCTTAGCAGGCCACAAAGTTTACTCACTTCCATATGAGCTGTAAACAGCAGGATGGGAAAGCCTGGATTTTACATAGAGGGGAGGAAAGGTTTCACATGCTCCTTCAGAAGGCCCTGGGTGAAAGGGGAGGAAGGATATTCTCCAGCAGACACAGCCCCACGGTAGGCTGAGAGATGACTGGAGGTGTGAAACCTGGCCAGCACCAAACATCATCCACAGCAAACCATGTGAAGCAGATGAAAAACCAGCTAATTTTGTCTAAATGCAGGGACAGGCTAGACTACAATACCTGGTACTTTCAATAATACTGATATCCCTAGTTAATAAAATCATGAATAGTTATTATTAGCAGCAACCTACACAAACACTGAGACTAAAACATGATGCAGAAACCATGATACAACTGACCAGAGCACTAATGATTTCAGACTGATTAGAAACAACACCTTTACCCAGTGATTTATATTTCTCATGAATCAAACCAACCCACTTCTAGTTGTGTGTTAAATGAGATTAAGATTACTATTACCGTGAAAAGTCAAAGAATTTCATTCAGTGTTGTCTGAGCGCACAGA
>VWYI01010135.1:738139-780639 GCA_013399455.1 Anthoscopus minutus | reverse complement strand
TTAGCCACAAAAGAAGTGTTAATTAACTAGTAAAAATGTTTGGGGATACTGTGAGAAAAAAAATCATAAGGATTGAAAAAATTATGCTTTGCGATACATAAAAGAATAGATTTTTAACTCAGTTTTTGAGACTTTTATAACTAAGTACAGAGAGAGACAGATGAAATTATGTTCTGACTACATGCACTGAATAAGCCCAAAGGGAACTTCTGTATATAGTTATCAGTGGCACTGAAATCTGCTTAGGAAAGCAACAAGTCTTTTGTTCTGTTGACAACAGTTATTACAATTAATTCATTTTGTGATTGGTATTTGCACTGAGTGACAAGGTGTTATTTTACCTCAGTAAAAGTTAAAGTGGTAATACCTACATGTGAAATAACACTGAGTTTGCTATCACTCACTCAAGAATAGACTGTGCTCAGAAATGCCTGCTCAGCCACCACTCCTGCAAACCTGAAGCGTTAGCATCAGGCTTCTCCTGCTCTTATTTCCCCAGATTTGTGGTTTTGCTCTTCTAGAAGTTTAATTGGGAGGACAAAAAAAAAAAAAGGGAAAAAAAATTGCCTGCTTTTAGCTAAGTGACAGAGCAAAGCACCAGTGAACAGAGCAAGGGGCTCAGCTGCAGCTGGGGCTGAGGTCCCGGCTGCAGGTGCCCGGGGTGTCCGCGCTGGGGGACACAGCGCACACCCGTGGGCAGGCACACAGGAAGGGGCTTTCATGGCCGGCCCGGCCGTGCTCTGAGCTCGGTGCCGCTGGGATGCAGAGAGCTCGGAGCCCCGCGGTCCCGGAGCTCGCAGGGACTCGGGCCAAGCCCCAAGGGGCAAGAGGAGGGTCTGTGTGGCCGGAGGCAGGGCAAGGTGCCCGGCAGGTGCTGGTGCTGCGGGAGCAGAGAGCTCAAGGCTACAGGCACGAGTCACAGGGCTCCCGGTGCTGCTGCTCCCGGTGCTGCTGCTCCCGGTGCTCCTGCTCCCGATGCTGCTGCTCCCGGTGCTGCCCGTCCCGTGCGCCGCAAGGCGGGAGCGGAGCGCGGCTGAGGGGATCCTGCAGGGCACGGCCGGGACAGCCGAGCCCCTGACAACAGCCACACCTGGCCTTGCCTACCTGAGCCCTATGGCTACAGCCACACCTGGCCCTGCCTACCTGAGCCCTATGGCTACAGCCACACCTGGCCCTGCCTACCTGAGCCCTATGGCTACAGCCACACCTGGCTCTGGCCCCTCTGGATTACCTGTGCACATCCCCATGGGGAGGGAGCTCTGCAGCTGCTTGCTCGACCCTCAGCTTCCCATTTTTAGCAGGAGAAAGACAAAGCAAGGAGTGAGGAGCATTAGATAATATAAATTTTACTTTTTGTAGCAGGACCCAGAAAACCAAGGCAAGTTTGCAGCACTAGCAAATGGCAAATAATCCATTAGCTATGGATATTTCAGCACGTCTCTACTTTTATTATAAGTTAGCCTCTCTAAACCATTGACTTAACAGAGAATCATTATAAATCCCCATTTTGAATTTTTTTATTAGCAGTATTTATCACCTTCTCAAAATCAATCCTATATTTTTAAATTAAAACAAATGACTACTTGTACTGCAATCAATATGAGTACATTTCCCTTTTTTAAAAGGAGAAAAAATGGAATACAAAGAAATGTCCTTCTTTGGCTGCATCAATCCAATTTCAATATAATTCAATATTTAATAAATATAATCCTCCATGTCTGTGCAGGGAAACATCATAAAAAATGCAAAAGGTTTCTTGGTGTCCAATAACTTGTATGAAACAAAGTGTTTCTTTATTCCTTCCATAAATACTGCAGTCATAGGCTACTATATTTTGTTCTTCCTGCTTATTAGAAAAAGTTTGCTCTGATTATGTATAAGAAAGGTGGTTTACATATTTCATGATTAAAAATCCAAAATGCCACCTATCATCTCCAGAAAAATATCATCTTTATCTCTTTGTACCTCTTTGACTTGTCATTTTTGAAAGGGCAAAAAATAAAAACCTTATATAATACCTAATTTGTGCATCTGTGGTTTCCTTCTGACTTGCATAGGCCCCATATGTTTTTAATTATCATAATAGCCTTAAAGAACCTGTTCAGTGGGAAACACATATGATCCTTTTATTAGTGGTTTGCAATTTAAACAGTTTTAACAGAAAAGGTCTGGCTATAAGGGACTGAGAAGCACAAAGGTCTAAAAACCCTGTTATTGACCTCTGAAAGCAGGAGTTCAGATCCCACCCACCGAGGTGCGACCTGGCTCTCCTGCCTCTGACAGAAGTAATCAGTCGCATGTGAAACAGCTCTTCTGGACCTTAAAAGACACAATCTCCAATCTCAAACGACCTGATGTCTCAGTCAGCAGCTGGCACAGTGAAACCAGGGTCTATAAACACCGTTGTGCACCCACTCTGTGCCTCCTCCTGCCTAGCTAACGCTCGCACAGTGGTGGTGCTGTAGGGGAAGCCCTGTGAGCTCCAAAAGCCCAGAATTTCAGCAGTTCTCATTAGTCATTGCCCTTTCAAATTCCCAGTTTTGTCCCTTATGCAAACGCAATACTGGTGAGCATGCCAATATCCCAGTCATTTGGAGGTAGGAATTAAATTTAACAAGTTCAATTCACTCCTGATTCTGGACATCTAAACACATAATCAGTCTGATAATGTTATTAATTATCATTCAAGTGACAACCTTTGACACTGGCATGCTCCCACCACCTCCCTACTCCAACAACTCAAACAGAAAATCGTTGGCATGAAAACCCACAGTCTTATGAACAGAAATTGCAAATAAGCAGGCACTGAACATACAACGGGGAGTGAGCAAAATCCCCCTTTTCAGAGAGAAAGCAGAGGCTCACACAATAGCTCAGTCACTTGACCCAAAATGAAATTCTGCACAACTTCATCCCAAAACAGATAATTTTCACCCCAAACAAAGGTCTGTGGGGAGAAGAGGGTGGGGAAGGGAGTTTAGCTAAAATTACACTGAGGCTGGAAGTCGTTACAGCTCCATCTCAGGAGATGGATGGTGTCCTCATTAGAACGAAGCTTTATTTAGATGGACAGACAGAATCCTTATTAGAGCATTAGGCTGAAAAGTTTAAATGTCAGGAAATACAAAATTAGGATTCTGCAAATAAATGCTGACTTGGAGAAAAAAAAAACAACTTAGAGCTCCCAGTACAGATCCCGCTGGAGACATTTAGGAAAAATGCAATCACTCAGGAATTGCAGTCTCCCATGCCAATCTAACCCTTCAAGGGTATTCTTGGAAAACTGTGTTTCACAAAAGTCACAGGAGATCCCTTTTATTGAGCAAAGTGGTTTCCACTCATGATCAGATGCTATCAGCTCCATCCCTGGCTGCACACTGAACCCAGAGGGATGGGAGGACTCGGGAGCTGCCATCTCCTACTGCCCATTTCAGGAAAAGCCCATCCAAAGGGGAACATGCTGATGCTGGAAACCCATTTCCAGCTGCACAGACTCCAAAAACTGTGAATCAGCCATTCTTTGCCCTTCCCTGTCTTATTCCCCATTCCTAGGCCCTCTGCTTTCTCCAGGGAAACTCAGGTATTTTGCAGTGATGGAAAGACAGCTTAATTATCTTGCATACAAAAGAGATGGTCATAGTTTTCCATTTTACCTGCAAGCTAATGGATCTTGGGATACCAGACGTGGATGCTCAAAATCCCCTCTGGAGCCCTTCTGGTGATTTGTCGTCTCTTGGTTGCCTTTGGTGCACACGGATCTCTGCCGAGGTAATATGTGAGCTATTGCACACTAAAAGCAGATTTTTGAGAGAGGAAGCTCAGGCACACACACACACACACACACACACACACACACACACATGCTCCCAGGCACCCTCCACCCCCATCCTGCACCTGGCTGCCATGCACAGGTGGGATCACCCCTGAGGAGAATCTTCTCATCTCCCAGGCTTCTGTGGGCCAGGCAGCAAAGGCACGGCAGGGTTTGCCCCTGAGAGCAGAGCTCTGCATGGTGTGGTCCTTGTCCCTCATCCCAGGGTCACAGCAAAGGGCTGCAGATGCTGCTGTCCCCCACACTTTGCTGGGACAGAGCCAGACATCTGGGGAGATGCTGAGCAGCCATCTCCATGAACCTCACCTGAGCTTCCTATTTCTCTTGTATGCAGCAATTCCAGGCAGAGGGTCACCCCCTGCACATCCCAGACCTGTCCCCTTGGCCAGGCTCTAGGCCTCCACACTGAACTTCCTACTTGGGCCAGAAGGAAATGCTTATAGAAATAGATTTTTTGCTGGAAAATGTAAAAGAAAAATTGCACTTAATCATCTAAATAAATAAAGACTTCTCTCTTTAGGAGTTTGGGGGTTTTGTTTCCAATATGAATTCAGCAAAAATGTAGCTTTCCTTTCCCACAGCCTCACCCACAGATCATCAGGGTGAAGTTTTCTGGTGGAACAGAAATGCTCAGTGTTTAGCTTGCAGCATGGGAAGGATGGCAGGGAACACCATGGTTGCAGGGGCACAGCCAGAGGATCATCACTGACCAGGCCAGCCTGACTTCCACACAGTCAGGTTTGTGCATCTCTTGTACCAGCTTCTAAACAAGTGACTCTGCCAGCCCCCAGCAAAGGAGGGAGCAAAGACTTATCCCACCAGGATGTATTTCCTCGCCTTTGGAAACACACACAGGATCCATCCATCCATCCCTCCATCCATCTGTTGAATTGATGTCTGCCACCACCAAGTACAGTCAGCCCAGGGACTCCTCATGCTTTCAAGTCAAGCTCAGTGCTTCCACTGTGTCCTCGTCTTCTCCCACACACGTACGAACGCAGTTCTACTTTAAGAGAAATCCCAGCTCTGGGCCTGAGAAAACTCTTTTTTCTCTTTAAGGATCCTCCTTTCACAGTAAGGATCCTCCAAATTTCCAAAAAGTGGATAACAACAATACCACTGTGATCCCATCTGCACACAGCAATGGCACTGTAATGCATAGAGCATAAACCACCAAATTCCCACAGACAGCATCTGTCTTACTACAAACAATGGACCATTATCTTGTAAATAATTCTGATTAAGCTGCGGCATTTTCCCCAAACAAACAGTAGGGGAGCAGAGGGTGAGGATTTTTCTAGTGGGAGTGCCGGTTTTCTCCTTCCCCAGCACTGACACTCAGTTTTTCATTCAACTGATTGGCCCCCTCCCCTCCCTGCTCTGTCCCCCATGGCTTGGTTTTCATCTTCTGACCTTATCCTGCTGTCAATCATTTTGGCAACTAAAGAGGGAGCCATCATGTTAATGGGATTCCCACCTCTATCCTTTGGGAAAGCTTTTCTGGTTTGTTTTCTTCTTTTTCACCCCAATGTACAGTTACATAACGATTAGTGAATACACCCACAAGTCCTCCCATTATTACAGCTTTCCTGTCGGGGGATGGAAATCTCAGCTGGGTGCTCGTGGGGCTGGCCAGAGTTTGAGGATGTCTGGTTGTGCTGGTGATGTGTCTCGGTGCGTTTGGCATCTGGACGAACATGGCATGGCAGCAAGCTTTGCTGGGCAAAAAGCTGTCACCCTCTTCAAACTCCCAGCAGGCAGGGCAGAGCCCTCAGCTGCTGGCAGTGGGGAGTGGGGCAGGGGCTCACCAGCCCCCGGGAGCAGCACACTGCTCTCCCCTGCACTCCAACTGGCAGGCTGAGCCAGCAACAGGTTAGCAAGCGTAATCTGAAAGGATTTAAAAGAAAACCAAGCACACAGACTGAACAGGGTTAGGTGTGCAAAGGGAGAATTGAAACGAGACACAATCAGGGCTAAGGCGGTCTTTTTCTAAGGTTCTCAAATGGATCTATGTGGCAGCTGTGAATTGAAGAGACCTCCAAAGAAATTCTGAATTTCATCTTTAACCTGTTCATCTCAATGCACAAACCTTTTCTTATATGTCTCTCTTGATATGTCTCCCATTTCTATATGGCTGATGTGTTGGTTTTTCTTTCCTGCAGCCTCTTAAATTACCTTGTTATTCGTGTGAGAATTTTGGGGTCGAACACAGTTCCTGGCTTGAATTAAAACAAAAATAAAGAAGCAAGGACTAACACAGGATGGGAACACTGAATAGGCAAGTTGCAAACTGAAATCCCTGCCATTCAATAAAAAACCACACAAGAGCTAATTCAGCCACCAGACTGGGATATTCTGAGCACCACAGGGACCAGTCACACTGGCCCTGAACAGGAGGGACAAACTGTGGCAGACAGCGTGGCAGGACCTCAGACCTGACAAGGAGCTGCTCACACAGGCACAGCAGTGGGCTGGGGAGGGAGCAGCCCAGCAGACACTCCCTGCCATGGCTGGTGGCACATGGCTGGCACGATGTGGCCAAAACTTTGCAGCTCAGCCCAGCTGGCACCCCAAAGAGGCCTGAGGTAAAAAATCATGGATTTGGTGAAAAGATACGGTCAAAGCATGCCACAGCTGCTGCAAAGAGCCCTGAGCAGCACTGCTGGGCACAGGCAGGGGTAAGAAAGGTTTTGATGATGGACTCTGGCTGCTGGGGAAGTCAGTCTCACCCACACCGCTGGGGCAGCGCAGCCATGTACACACCCAAGCCCTATTTGCAATGTGTGTTTATTTTCAACAGTAAATTTTTATAGCTTACTGTAGTTATGTCAGAGAAGGAAACATTTGTACGCTGAGGACTTATATAATGTTCTTCATCTTCAAAGTGCTTTACAAACATTAATTAATTCATTTATCCTCACAGCACTCCTACCAGGGAGATAAGTACTATTATTTTCCATTTCATAATGTAGAATCCAAAGCGGAAAACTTATTTCTTTCCATGGTCAGTGAATTAATCATAGGTAGACCTGCAGGAGAAGTGAAGATTGCCAGCTTCTGAATTGGATCCCCTCCTCCCCAAATCTTTTTTAAAAGACTCGTGTTCTGACAGAGTCATGCCACATATCGGGATATGCCTTGGGTTTTTCCTTCAGTAAGAGATAATTAAGGAACAATTCCCTCTCTGATCCCCAGCATGGCATGCTATTTTCTACCCCACTGTTGCTCTGCAGCTGAACAATGGCTGTTCTATGCAGGGAACGGCGCTACCGACGCCCCGGATCAGAGGAGATCAGCTTAAAGGAACTGGCTGGCCTTGGTCTCACTCCACGGACAATGGGGCAGGCAAGGCAGCCTGGGTGCAAATGCCTGACGTGGGGGTGGCTTCAGGGACACCTGTTTGTAAATGGCACTGCTCTGGGCAGGAGCCCCTCTCAGCTGGAATCACTCACATCCAGTGTACCTATCTAGAAATTTCATGTAGTAGGAAAATTGCTGTGGTTTCCAGTATTTGGTCTCAATCCTAAATGTAATTATTTTACATTTGTGTGGGAGGGGTGCAGAGTGCTCCTGGTTCACCTCTGTGCTGCTGCTGTAAATAAACCTCTTTCCTGTCTGCTCCTCACCAGCAAATGTGTGGCTGCCTCAAATGGCAATAACAGGTACTGTGAGCTTGAGAGGCTTGATTTCAAGACAGCTCAAAAACCAAAATTGTGACCAGGTCTTCTAAGGAAGTGTTCAGATCCTAGAACTTAATGCAAACTCTGGGATGACAAACTGGGAAAAAAAAGCCTCTGGATTTTATAATTTCTGAGAAAGACAAGTTTCAGCTGTTACAATCCTTGTTACTGGAGACCTTGGCCACCCTGGGGGTTTTTTTCCCACTTTATGTTTTTACAATAATCAAACTGCATAAGACCCCAAACTTTCTAGGTAATTTTCAAGCTCGAAAAAGATACATTCATTAACAAAATATGCCATGACATATTGCTGAAGATATGACCACGTCCTACTGGGGAAAGGCCCGTACCTAGATGTTGCTTCAGAACAATCAGAACAATTGTTTAGTGATAAATGTTTTTTGCATATGACTCATCAACCCTTGAAAACAGGATTCCTTATATAATGCAAGTGCTGACACAGCCTTCACTTGAGTGGTGTGACTGCAGCTGTATAATTACAACTTTAGATTTGATGTTATGGACCTTAGGTTATGCCATTCAGACAAATGCTCCATTGTATCACAGAGATATTTTTTCCTTAGTCATATTGCCCACAGGACAATAAGGACTATAGTCACAGCTCACTGCATAGAAGTTTAGGCATGGAACAGCCAGCGGTACTACACAAAATGAGATTATACCCGATGGGGGTTAAATGGTTTCATAATTGCCACTTTTCTTGTCTTTTTTTCCTTTTTTTTTTTTTCTGTGCTCCTAGTTGATACTTTTTTGGAAGTGCTCTCCAAATAAAAGGAAGAACAATCTCACACTGAGTCTGGATAAATGTTACAGTTGTCTCACAAATGCTGTATTATTTCTAGCCCTTCCAAAATAATATAATTGTCCTACTGCTGAACCACAGATTTTTCTCAGTATGACACAGAACACTAAAATGTCAGGTCCTGACTCATGGTGTTTTGGTGGAATAAAAAAAAAGCACCAATATGCTATTCAGAAGGGAGGGCATTAATGAAGACGTGACACCAGGAGCCCCAGGATGTTTTCCTTTAGCTCCCACTGCATGCTCAGCGGTGCTGGGACAATGGGCCACCTGGCAGGGACCCCGTCCTGGAAACACTTACCATGGACCTGGGTGGTGCTACTGGCACTGGCAAGGCTGGATGCTTGCTCTCTTACACTCACTTTACCTCAGGAGAATCCTGCATGGGCCTGGGGAGGGAGGCTATTCTCAGAATGCTCATCGCACATTCTTCCCATGGGAAACCAAAGTGAGCCTTCAGGGCTCTTTGCAGGATTGGAGCTGTGACTTCAGCAAGGCTGGGCAAGATTACCCAAGAAAGATCACTCTTTCTGTATGCTCCTCTTATGTCTCCACTGGCCTTGCACACCCATTGCTCACTGAGTCTGTGTTTCCAGCTGCAGCAGCAGAACCCCGTGTTTGGCTCACCCTGGCCGAGCACCCTGGCACTAAGATTTGCACACTTCATCCACCCTCACTGCTCATTTTCAACCCAGTGGCATCCACAAAAATTTCTACTGGATTTTAATAGTGACAGAGAAACAGGTCCCACATTCCCAAGGTATTTTCTGTGACAGAGGAAAGAATTCTAATGTCCCCCCCACCCCTTATATACCTGTCTAACCATACATGGCACTGTTCTAATGCCTTAAAAGGCAGGATTTTTAATAAATATCATTTACAAGGCCAACAAACAGCTTTTCAGAGTTTGCCTCTTAAAGCATCAAACAGCTGTGGATTGCATGAGTGGTCTTTGGTTGACCAAAAGGTATAACAGTTTCTCAGAGAGTTTTTTTTAATTAATCAACAAAATGACTCAAAACTGCACTAATGGTTAACAGCTTTTTTTTTTATTAGCAACACTGAGATAAGTTATTGAAGCATTTTAGTATTGTTTTACATTCCATTCAGAAGTGACCTAACTTGTAACTCCATATACATTTAAAGATATAGTTTGACACTTATTCAGAAAGCAACAATTATTAAAACTTACATACCTTCATTACCAGGAAACCTTAATATATTTTCTAATTACTTCCAACAATACTCTATTCCAAAGCACATGATAACCCACTAGAAGTTTACACATTTCACTTCAATCACAGGTTTTAAATTGTGGATGTCAGAGTGCTGTTCATTGAATTTTACTGTCTTTCTTGGTTAATATTGGAAAACCTGGCACAATATATTAAGCTAGAAATATTGCTTAAAGAATATGAAAAAAGATAACTACAGTATTTTTTCCTGCTAAAGCATTACAAAATACAGGACCATTAAAAACTCAAATAGAAATGACAATAAATAACCTTAAAAATGTTAAGAGAATTTTCACTCATACTAAAGTCCATTCCCTAAGCTTGCCAAACACATAAATAACAGAACATATTCAGGACCTCTATTTTTGTACTAGTATGATGGTTTGTTATATATTGTGGATGTATTGTGTATACATATATTAATGCTTACACTTAAGGTATATATTTTTTTCTTTGCTGAAACAATTAATAAGCCTCAGGTAATTATTTATCCCTGGCACTACAGGCATCTAGACAGGTGGGAGCAAACTTCAGAAATTCCAGATATGCAATACTCTGCATAACAAGATCATCTCTGCATAAAGATATCCTAAGTTCCTTAGATTACAAAGATGAATTTGGTTATTTATTTCTGTAAGCCTGTAACATAAAATTATAATTGCTGTCGAATTAATTGTTTAAAATTGGCCTCATAATAGGTATTAATCGTACACTTAGTTTTGACTTACAAGACTGTCTAAATTGCTCATGTTTATGAGTAGTTATAGGAAATACTATACCTCAGACACAAGAATGTATATTCCTGAACCAAAACACAAACCAGAGCATTGTCTCACTTTGGAAAGACCTGGAAACATCTCTATGCCTCTGCCTAATCCTAAATTGTAATTTAAATTTGACCTGGATACGACAAAAACAATAAGAATATATTGTTTGGGAGATGAAACTTAGAGCAAAAATCGTACAGCTCTAAGCTTACATAATTATTTTGTCTCTGCAAAGAAAAGAAAAGCCTTTCTGTGCTAGGGATTTGCCTTGGTGCGGCTGGCCACTGATGTCTGAAATCAAGGCACATACCAAGGCCTCCTTTTGCAAACACAATCCCCCTTTCAGATGTGGTGCTAGGAGGGCTGAATGCCTCCAGTCTCTCTGGGAATAGGAGGTACTCAGCACTTAGCTGTATCAGATATTTTAGGGGTTAATTTCTAGAAACAGAAATGGAATGGGAATGTCATACCACAGTATGAAGAATGGTAAGAACTAAAAGTTTTCAACAGTAAACAAAATGGCGATACTGAACTTATCACCTGACCAATTTCTGAAACAAGAGAATACAATCAAATTAAATTACATGAAAATAGCAATGAAATTTAAAAAAAAATAAACATAGGACCTGATTCTGCAATCCTTAGTCATGAAAGTAGTGCTACTCATCAAGAATGAGGGATGCAAGACTGGGCCCTTAGCTTCTGCTTAGGAAGTCAATGTTGATTCAGACAGTATCTCTTCTAGCCAAAAATATGCAGCAAAAGGAAAGTAACATAAACAAGGCTAAATGTCAACAGTGTTTGCAGACTTACAGACACCATCCATTTGTTTGTACTGAAATGACTAGCGAACCATTTGGCAAATACAATGCTATTCACAGACCAGCCCTTTTATCCAGCAACACAAACTTCACTGGATCACTGGCATTCCCAGTTAATTAAAAAAAGGAAGCAAGCCATATGAGTTTGGTTTGATATTGCCATGCAAATGGCACTGTGACATCCAGAAGTGTGTGTGAAACCCAGGCAGAGGCCGAGGTGCTGATCTCCTGCTCAGAGGAACAGTTTAGACTCTAAGAGCTGGCCTTGGACCTCCTAACTGAAACTAATAAACCTCTTCAAAAGCAAGATAATGGGGTGAAGAAAAGTCTGCTGTAAAACTTCCATATCATTTCATTCTGCTTGAAGGAAAATAATATTATGGTTACTCCTCCAACTGCAGGTTAGGACAAAGCGTTCCTTAAGTGCATTACATGGTACTTTAAATGGGCAGTACTACCATTTGCTGCAGTAGGATGACCTTCCACTGCCTCAGAGCTGTCCTACAGCTTGGATATATCAGGCCTTTTGCTTCTTAATATGGATTTTTTTAAATTTAAGAGATCTGCAATAAGGATTCAGGTGAAGCCATCACAAATAATTAAAAATCTTTTTCGCGTTTCACGTGTTGGTGGTAGTTCTGACGGGGTTAGCATTATGATCTTTTTGGTTTTGACACCTGTGGCAATAAGCAATTTACAATAACTAAATTCACTATTTAAACATTGGGGTAGAGCACTATAATTATGTGACAATAAAACTGTAATAATCTGCCACAATTGATCTTCCCCTTGCCCAGCCCTCTTCTCTGCGCTGCAGTTCCACATTTGGAAGGTATTTCAGAAAGTTACAATGCCGAACATTTTAATAATTCTGTGCAATGCTGAAAGCCTTCTGCTGCAAATTAATCTGAATGTGCTCAGCCCTTTGCAGGATCAGAACTCCAGAGCTGCTCCCATGCATCAGAGGGGCCCTGCCCTGTTTCCATACACTGAAAAAAGTGATAATGGGGTGGAGCCTGTGCAGGAGAAAACAGCACTAATTGCAGAGGAAAGCAAGCATGAATGGAAGCAAATTAGATTTACAGACAACATGGAACTAATACTTTTGGACACCATTAAGTGTGGATTCAATAGCACTAACCCATTAAGCAGGCAGCTAACGCCCAGGACTATCTCTAGTTCTGTAGCACATCAGCTTTCCTTTGAAAGCCTAAGTACTCCCCAAGCAGCAAATGCAAATAGGGAAATTTTACCATCTTGGTCACAAAGTAGAGAAATCTAAAGGGGAGGAGAGAGAAAAGGAATAGGGTCTTGTCATAAAGGGCCATGTGCACAAATCACAAGTATATTAATGTATTGGAACAGAAGGTAGATTATTGTGATACAACTACATGTATATGGGGAGACAAGCAGAAAAGGAGAAGAGCATAAATGGAACGGAAAACAGATCTTTCAAAACTTAAATACAAAATAGATCTAGAACCTCCAAGCTTAACTTGTCAAATCAGCAAGGGCTGTGAAAGCAGAGTATACAGATGCTCAAGTCAGCTACCAAGCCATGGAGCCATCACCTTGGGTCTCCCCTCCCCGTTGGGCTACTTGCTGCCAAGCAGCAAGGAAAGGCCTGTCATCTTCTTAGGAACTGAGTGCAAGCAAAGATTAACAAGAACCACTCCTAGGCAGAATCACCTGAGACTCCAAAACCAAGTACAGTTCAGGAGTAACTCTAAAATTATCAATGATCTTTTTTTTCCTTTCTGTTCATTCTGCCATATAAGGAGAAACATTACAAAAATTCATGATTTTTTTTTCTCAGTAGCATTTTGACATGAAAATTTCTTTATTATGCAGTAATTATGGTTCTTTCCTAATTGTGTCTTTCATCCCTGCAGCCTGAAGCATGATAGGAACATAAATGAATTATGTGTACATCATCAATCTCTCTCATCCTCCGTTACAGGGAAACTGAGGACAGCTTCCACAGTGCAGTGACTTTCTGAAACAACAGTGAGAGTTGGTGGCATTCTCTAGAAACATAACTTTTGTGCCAAGATTTTTGCTTGAAAACTGACCTACTATCTTAGGGTAAAATCTGCCATCTAAAAATGATCCACATGGATTGCTGAATACCCCAGCTTGTTTTTAGGCAGCCAGAAATTCAACTCAATTAGCATGGCCAGTCAATGATGCAATATCAGCTTACTGAAGATGAAATATTTTATTTCAATTTTATTTCCTCTGTATTCTGACTACAGAAAGAGCACTATGCCTTGCTCTCTGAGTGTGCAAGGACTGTTATCAAATGCATCAGTGTTTTCCCTTGAGATGTCAACAACAGACACATCACTGGCTGTAAAAAGAAACACAAATGCATGGAGTCTCCCCAAACACAAAAGGAACATGAGAATCATGCCCTGAAATTGGATGCTGGAGGTGTGTCTCAAGTTTTCTGATCTCCCAAGCAGTAGGAGAGGCAAAGGGAATCATGACTTTGGTCATGGGCTTCATGCAGGAGGAAAGGAAGGAAGGCTAAAAGATGAACAAGGTGATCCTGATTGCTAATCTGCAAGTGCAGAAACACCAGGTGGGATTCCCCACACTAACATGCACAGATGGAGCGTGATTTCACGGTATAAAATGTCACTGAGAAAATGAAAACTTCCCCAAAACCACTACTTTCAAGTGGGTGGTGTCCAAGCCAATGAAACAAAAAAAAGATCTTGTTCATACTCATCCACTTTTCTGTGAGATATTGAGGAAAATTAAATAATGTATTTAAATAATCACCCTTTATACATATGTTCTGCAAACACCAATAGAAGGACAGAAAAGAATTTTAAAAAGCTATTTTTGTAGGGGGGAGCCAGAAGGACTCCCACTGTATTTTCGATTAAAAAATGGCTTAAAAAGTAGAACAGAGAAGCTTCTGTTGTTTCTTTTTTTCCTTCATACTTCAAGTCAAATCCATTATCACTGGGCAGAGCTTGTGAAAAGGATATGGTCTTTAAAATCATATAAACTTAAGCTATCATAAAATGTCTGTTGAATTGATTGGAAGATGAAACAAAAAACTAATGGAAGTAACATGACCTCATTTCAATAATAATATTAGAGGGGTTTTTTTCTGTTGTTGTTTTAAAAACCTTATGCCTGTGAAAAAGTATAAAGATATTTTGCACAGAACAACTAATCTTAGTTTTCCAATATGTTTTACTTCTTTGTTTAGAGAGTAATTTCTCTGCTGTATTTTTTTCTTTTTTGTTAACTGATTGTACTCCACATATAGAAAAAAATCCAAGTAGGATTTTACCTGCTTTAAATTAAATCAACTGTTAACTCTTTTCAATAATGTAAATGCTGATTTTGAGGAATCTGGAAATGTTTCTAACTACCTAAATTGGTTCTTAGTGCACTGGGACACAGAAGTTTACAAGTAAGGCCACATGGATACTTGGGCAGATACTGGTTAAATTACAAATATTGGCAGATAATGACAGTATTTTGAAGTCACAATGCTCTAAGGATACAAGTAACAAAGTTTGTGTGTAAAGATCAAATTTTTTTATCAGAACAACCAATACACATGGAAAAGCAGAGAGGGGCCTGGAGAGGTGGTTATGGCTTTGGGCATTTACACTCTGCCAGTAAAGTCAGACAAAGCTGCCACTAACCTTAGGTTAACCAGGGGAACCACTCCTAAGTGCTTGCAGATTGAGGGTTTCATTTTAAATTGTCAGGCTTTAAAACTGTTGATAACCTTTTTCTTTTACTTTCTTTATCTTCTTTTTTTTTTGTTTTAACTTGAACACATTTTATTATGCATGTTCAGCTCTGACAATGAGTTTTCTGATTAGTTTGAAGGTTAAGTGAAATGAACATTACTGAAGTTTTTGTGTCCTTTGCTGACTCTGCTTTTTAAAGTGATACTGTTTTTCAAAGGATTCTCATTCTAAAATCTCTTTCAAAGTCACCTTTTTGCTGACAAAATAGGAGCTAAATAAAAAAAACCAAATCCTCAATCTCATTTGTTTCAAATAGATTTAACTTTAATTCTTGTAAATATAAGGTGTGTGATATGAGGAAGGAAAACTTCAGTTTTGTAAATCAGAGACTGGAAAGCATAAAAGGTGGTTTTGTTTGTTTGGTGTGTTGTTATTTTAATTACCTGGAGGCATATTCTTAATCAGGAAAATCACAATTTACACAACTGCTAGTTAGAATAGTGAAAATGGTCAAGAGCAAGTACTGCATGTGTGGCACTGAACCAAACCAGAAAATTATAATTAAAGAAAAAAAAAAAGGAAAGAAAATAAAAGAAATTAAAAATAAAATCTGTTCAACACAGGTAGACACATTCCATGCACTTGGCCTTTGATTTCATTAATGTTGTGGTAACTGAACACATCCCAATCCAAAGAAAGAAAGGGAAAAAAATAAAAAGAAAAAAAACCAGAAAGCAAGGTTTGCTTGGCAAAGCATCCAGTGTTTTTCTTGGGCTCGTATATCAAAATACTGAAAAGTTTGCAAGTTACCATGTAAATTTTTTAAAACTTTTTCCTCCTTTGAGTATGATAAAGCAGTAAGTATCCCCTTCCGATGCCACTAGCACAGATAGTCTATATTGCTGCTACTCTAGTTTAAAAAGCAAGTTCTTTCTAAAATCCTGTTTAAGTATGCATGCAGCACTGCTGATTTCAATGGAGTAGACCACATATAGGACAAGAATTTGGCCCACAGGGTTTAACATTTAAAAAAATGTATTACTAACAAACATGACTAAGTATATTTAAAGAGCAGCTTCATGATTCTGCACAAGTGTTTTCTGAAATGGTCTAAAAGAAGGTCTAAAACTTACCACACAAGTCAGGTCTCTTGATACATCCACTAGTTGCTGTGCTACTTGCAAGTCCATTAAAGGCTGCTAAGCCATCAGAGCTGTAAGCTCTTAGGACTGACAACATGTTCATCTGCTTCTCCAGGACCTGTGGACCCTGCACTTGCTCGGGTTTCATCACTTCTTGTGCAGTTTCGTGTGAGGAGAGAAGATTCTGACTGTGCCACTGCTTTTCTGAAGCTTGTGGCAGTGGTGATACGAGCCCTTGTGTGGGTTGTGAGGTGACTGCACTTTGTATATTGTCACCTCCTTCACTGCTTTCTTTATTTTGGGCAGATAACTGCTTATTCATAATATCTGGTTCTGTGTCAATGTCCTCATCTTCAATGTTTTCTTCCTTGGAAGATTCCATATCCTCAGATGAAGCTATGTCAGAAAGGTCATCAATAGCACTTTTATTTACAGAGTCAGAGAGCAGAATATTTGGGTCATCTTCGGATTGTGTTTTTATTTCGGATTCGTTACTGGTGCAAGAATTTTGTGTTCCCGTGCCAATAACACCAGGGTAAACACCAAACTGCTTATAGAAGTCTGTTGTAAAATTACAAAAAGTGGATTCCATGTGGCTGGGCCAGGCAGCGCTCTTTTGCTCTCCCAGGGTCTCTTTATTTTGTCCTTGGGTCATTTTCTCAGAAGCTGAGTCCAGCTGGCTCAGCATGTTTGAAACTCCTGCCTCCTTGCTGGACTGCACAGAGGAGGGGAGCAAGCTCACTTTGTTCACTGAAGCTGAAACTTCTCTAGACTGCTCTTTGCTGTTGCCTATGATGTTGTCTTTACGTTTAGCCTTGCCCAAGTGATTGGCTTGGAGGTGCAGAGCCATTAGCTCCATGGAGGAAGTTGTAAAGGAACAAAATAAGCAGCCATGCCAAGCAATATTGTCTTGTACAGTGACAGAGGAACCTGGCAGAGAGGCTGCATCGGGCCTTACTGACAAGTCCAGAGGTTCGTACTGAGACTTTTCTGATTTCCGCTGTGAGGACTTGCTATTTATCTTCTCCTCACCACCATCTGAGCCCAGAGCTTTTGCTGAAAGTGGATCTGAGAGAGATTTATCCTTCATTTCTTTTTCTTTCTTCAAAGAACTTAGGACAAAGCTGTCCATGAAAGCTTGCAAAGACCCTTGAAAGTTCACACCATTCCCGACCATGTTCTGGTAAGCACGGCCAAGTTCAGAGAAGTGTGTTCCTTTGGAAGATATGTCTGAACCCTTCATATTTTCTGAAGATCCTTCAGATGACATGCCAGCTGCTTGTCCTTGCTGATCTCCAGAAGACAGCATCCCTGACGTCCACTGCTGTGAGACCATACCACTTCGGAAGTCAATACCAGGAAGTCCCTTGAAGGCTCCTCTCAATATGTCTGGTCTAATAAACACAGAACTTTTACTTGGTGTCTCATCCTTGTGTTCCTGACTTGCACTCTGCCCAGAGAGCGGTCCTGCTCCGTTCTGTCGCTCCCGATGGTGCCGTTCCAAGTGGTATTTGAGGGACGCAGACTGAGTGCCAGCATAGTCACAATGCGGGCACTTGTAAGGCTTCTCACCTACAGGTGTGGACAAAGAGGAAAGTATAAAGAAAGTTAACTGTACTTTGGTCTATGGATGAGTGGAGAAATTAAAAAATCAGCATTAGCTGCTTAAAAACAAGAAGATCTTGCTACTAATAATTCATTTTTTAAAAAGAAACACCTTTAATCGAAGACTAATTCATAAACCGAGTATTTCTAAAATGATTTTCCAAAATGTGGGGTTATTCAGGAATGACATGGTATCTACACACAATTAGCCATCCTTTTCTTAATCTAACATGTAGAAAACTGTTGTAGAATTAAAAGCTATGATTATGAAAATGAAGCATAACAATTTCAACCACAGTAATCATTAAAAGTACAAGTTTAAAAAAAGGGAGACAGAGAATGTAACAAATGGATGGCTGCAATATTTTGTGTATACAATTGCTCTAAAATTTGTTTAAATTATACACATGGAAACCATTTTTAAACCTAAAAATTTTATGGCACTGTTACGCAAGACTGAAATGAATGATTTAAGTCTTGCTCTGCAGTAAATCATGGATATAATTAGCAAATGGCATACTGCACAAGTAATTTATCATTATTTGGAGGGCACCATTCCAGAAGGATTCAAAGATCTGCAGACCTACTGCATTGTTTCTAAATAAAGAACTATAAATACAGATTCTATAAAATATTAATATCATTACACTACATTATGATTGCAGCACATAAGAACGTACAGTTAAAATAAAAAGTAGTCTGTAAAAAAGAAATCGAGCAATAAAAAGTACAAAATATATTTAGTTTCTGTATTTGAAATTTGTATTATCTACTGGCTTTTGCAGTCCTTTAATTTTGTACTAATGGCATTTCTAAGGCTCAAGCAGTAAAATGTTTAATTTACCTACCATAAGCACTTTTCTAGGTTTGGCTTGAATCGAGTTTTAAAACATATAAGATTATTTCCATTAATTAAATAAATATTTGAAGCCCACACTAAACTTTTATTGTTCTGACTATACTTTCAAAGAGGCAGAAGATTTTATACATATAGTAAATATTCACATATAGTCAAAAAGACGTATCTGAAAATAATGCACATCTAAGCAACAGTACATCTAAATTTTTGCAGAGCATTGTTAGCAAGGCAGAATTTCTTTTAAAGGAAAAAGCATGGAAATCCTCACTAAAAGAGACAGAAATCTGAAAGACCTGCAAGCTGTCAATACTGGCAATTGTTTCTATGAGGGAGCTCTGCAAGAAGAAGAAACTGTTTTCTGTAGGTAGCTTTTATTTTCCTAAGTGATACAAAAGACAAAGGCAAGCCTCTCCAAATGGTATAATGGAAACATTTGTTTTGAAAACTTCCTCCACAGTAAAAATGCTGTATAGTATTATGTAGTTCACCAAACCAGCTGGAAAGTTATCCGCTTTCAAATAACCTCAAAATCTGCTAAAAACAAAATGGAAAAGCTTTCAAACTTCTGTCATTTAAGTTAGAGGCTCAGCTGAAGGGCTGGTAAATACTTGGGAAGCTGCTGCTCTCAGTGATGGTAGAAATTCAGTAATGAGATGTGAGCCCAGAACACTCCCATGGCCATGGAGCACAGCACGAGAGCTCTCTGGCATGAGCAGGGGCTGCAGTCCAGACAGGGCTGAAGCACCTTACAAGCAGTGGAAATTCTAAATCCATAACATAATCCTAAAGCTAAGGAGAGAGCTTTATATCAAACCACATCAATCGACCTTTTTAGAGGAGAAGAGCACAGAACCTCAAACAAGAAGTGCTCAGCAGAGGGAGAGGTAGTAATTAGCATGGTTCGTGCTTTAGGCCTTGGTCCACACAGCTTAACAGAAGAAATCAGATTTAAACATTTCAATGAAACTTCTGAGTCTTTCCCAATCACCTAATTAAGCCCTGGCACTTCACTGATGAGGAGCAAGGGCTGCACTTTTTGGGAGCGAAAACAAAGAGCTCCTACTGAACCACAAACCTGGGACAGAACACTCCTGTCTGGGCTTCCCTGGTCCCAGGTGGGCACCTGAGCATACAGGCAGCCATCACAGGCCTTTGAGAGCAGGCACAGGAGGACAGAAGACACTGGCTGTCTATTTATTTGCATTTCTGCAGGGCTGTTTGGGAGTGTGCAAACTCTGGCAGCTGTGCTGCCAGTCAGAGCAGGGACAGACAGTAATGCTGGGTTTACAGCATCTACACACTGTGGTATTTTTGGAGCTGCTTTCAGTCGTTCTGATGTTTGTCCCACCAGCAACTGTGAGCAGTCACTGGTGACTTCTGACACAACTTAATAGTTCAGGTGTTGCCTAAGACATGAGATGGTGAAAAACAACTGCCAGACTGTACAGGGTTAAATGTTCTCACTTTTGAATTTTCACTCCTCTTAATTGAAAAGCTCTTCCTTAGCATCCCCTATGCCTTTACGGAAATCTTTAACACAATTATATTAAGCACTTCCTTTTATCTAACGATAGTGCAGTGTGTTTGCATTGCACGTCAAGTGGCACCATCAAAAAGTGTCCCCCAGCACTGCAGGCACTATGTCAACTGCTGGAGCACTACTGCAGGGAGAAGGAGAAATTTGTAATATGGTCTGTACTGATGATGCTAAAAGCATGCAGAAGCTGCTTAAAGCAGTATTCAAATGTAAAAATGGGTACAAGTAAGTTTAAAAATGCTAACTAGAGAAAATGCTAGTTCTTTTTTGTATTTCTAAAAGTACCTCCAGTCTAAAGCCCTGGGCACAACATACTCTTATTCTGAATTTCTAAGCCTTGAAGTCATTCCATTTTCTGCTCTAAGACCTCTCCACAGAGTGAGCTTCCTTTCAGCAGAGGAGATCTGCACACAGCTCGCCACCAATGCCATGAGCATTGGACTGAAAGAAGACTGACTGAGACAGTGTGATAAAAAGTTCAAATCTCTCCCAGCCTTGGTGTGCTGCCTCTGTGGTGCTCCCACCTCTCACATAGCTAGAAATGAGATCTAAAGCTGAAGGTCTGAAATTGAACTCAACAAAAGTGGCAACACACTGTGCCACCTTTGCAGTGCAGGACTGGCCAAACAGCAATGTTCAAAGGGAGCTATTCAAACCTCGCTGCTCTCTTCCAGATCCAAATACTGGCAGTGGTTAGTTTACTTCAAAGCAGTCTTAAATGCTACTATTTCAAGGGCAGGCACTGGGACAAGAGAGTAGGAATGGAGTCAATCATCTTTGAATCTTTTTAATTTAGTATGTCAGTATTTCCTAAATTCAGTAATTGTGCAGTTATTTAGATGCTACTTCATCCATTCAAATTAATAACCCTGTGTAAGACCCTGTACAAATGACAAAACAGAGTTATAACCTGCTGTGGGAAAAATCCGAGTCTAACCTCCAACCAAGCCAGTTTCAATGGAAAACCCAGAGGAGCACTCATTTTCAGGATTCTATCAGCGAATGCAGTAGTACATGTCCAAAGAACACTGCAGGGGACAAGGGAGGTAGGCTATGATTCTTGTTAGAAGACAACCTGTTTGTGTCTCATACTCTGAGGAAAGATTTCAGAGAATTCATCCTAGTGTAATGACTACCCTGGTATTATTGCCAAGAGCAGTGTCTGGATGAGTTATTTAACACTTAATATCAGTTCACATAAATTAATGTTGCCATGTAGGAGTGAGGGAACATGACTTTTTCAAAATAATTTTCTGCATTTCATATCCAAGAGTCATTTTTCATTGTTCACAAAGGCAATGGCCCCCCTGAATTTGCTCATTCTCTGGCCCCGATTGCATGCCTGTAAACTTTTTCACAATGGAGTAGGATGAGAGAATATTCCAGCATGTATAATTAACAAAACAAAAAAAACTTATAGGGAGTGCCTCATCTGGGCAACATAATCACAGTTCTGATCTACCTACTGCTCTGATTTACAAGACACAAGATATCTCAGAGGAACTATTTTATATCAGGATAAAGTAAAACAATAAAAATTCAATGCAGATTGTAAAATCTGCACAAAAGCTTGGTCGATAACTGGAAACAGACACATTGCCCAGCAGAAATAAGTGTAATTGTATAGCAGGTTTATAAACCACCCAGCTGTATAACCTATGCAGGAGATCCCAGACCTGCTCAGAACACAGTCTGACCCTACTGGTCAGGGGAACCATCTGCTACGAGCTCTGCAAGGAGACCACAGCCAGATTATAACTAGATTTACAGATTTTAAGGCCAGAAGGGACAATTATGATCATCTAGTCTTATCTGTTCTACAGCACAAGCCAAAGATCCTCACACGATAATTCTAGCATCAGAGCGTAAATACATTTTGAAACAAAACTTACTTTAGTTTAAACAAATTATGTTTCAACAATGGCATGAATAGGACTCCAACATGTCCCTAGGTAAATTGTTTGACTGATTAATTATTTTTACTGCTCAAAATGTGTGTCTTATTTCTAGCCTGAATTTGTCCAGCGTTTGCTTCCTGCTACGGAACATTGCTACATTTTTCTCTTTTAGATTGAACAGAAATTTTAAATTAAAAAGTCTGTTTCCTGAAGATGGTATTTGCAGACAGCAAAACAGTCACTTCTTCACCTTCTCTCATTCTTGAGTGGAATATTCTTCCCAATTTTTCAGTGCCCTTTTAAATTATGGGTACCTACTAAAGCTTTGATGAAATTTCAACTTGATAGCAATTTTATACAGTCCAAGACTGTGTTTACATCCATAGATTTAGCAATCAACTAACAGCTCATCTTCTGTTCCTTTTCTACCACAGTCCCAGGCCCAGTTCATCACTGCCTCTAGTATTTTTTCCTTTACATGTTGCTGATTTAAAATTCATATTGTTGAAAAGAGCCCACTTGACTAAGTGACTAATCAGTGCCTCCCCATGATTTTTAGCATCTTACCATTTTTGCACCATTGGTAAATTTTATCAACAGTGATTTTTATATATAGTCTTCCAAATAATGATGAAATACCAAATAGATGGAGCTGAAAGCACTGCTGTGGAACTGAGACTTTATGTGCCATTTCATCTATGTATACTGACTTTTGGAGGATTTTTTTTGGTTGTTTTGTTGTTGTTGGGTTTTTTGTTGGGGGAATTTTCACATAGAACAGGCTACTTTTATGAGAAGAAATGTGATAAAACTTCCTTTCATAAAATAAAATTTAATTAACTATGCTACCAATTTTTAATTAGTTAACCAGTTCATCCTGTAATTTTACCCAAACTTTTGTCAGGGTAGTCCTAATTTCAAGGTCTTAATATCCTTTCTTTTGAGAAAAACAAGAATAGACAGAAATTTTTACCACTACAAGTGCTCTGGATCTTGCTCTGTGTTCCAAGATGGTTTTGGGGCATTTTTTTCGCTGAACTTTAATGATTTGGAGAGCTCTTCAGCCAGGGTTTTAAAGATTTTATCTATAAGTTATCCAGACTCATTCATTCTAAGAAATATTAAAATGCAGTGGGCTACAGCATAACAGCCTCATTACTTAATGGGAGAATAACTGTGTCATTGGAAAATGCTTATGAAAACCATCATGCTTCTTTCTGAGAACAGAGCAGAGGAGTATTTATTCTTCTATACCATGGCTGATAATTTCTTATCCATTCTTGTCCAGCATCAGCAAGATACCAATTGTTTGGCCTGCCAGATCCACAGAATTTTACCCCATTTTCCATAACCCTCATAGACTTATTTTTTACTTTTGCTTTTAGTTTCCCTTATCAAATTTCCTTACTTCCATTTATTTAAACTTAGTGCTGTGAGCTTCTTTATTAATTTTTCATATTTAACATACAGCTTCTTAACAATCTATCCTGCACCCTCCACTCCCTTTCCCCACGGAATGCCCCCCTCTCCTCTCCCTTTTAAATAAGATTTCATGAGTTGTCTGTGGACTGTGCCCTTCTGCTCCTTGTGGTGCTGTTCCTCAGTACAGTGACAGCTGTGCACCAGGGCAAGAACCCCAAACACTTGGAAGCCCCTCTTGCAGTGGGGCTGTGACAGTAACTTGGGGACAATGTGAGTTGCAGTTCAACCCCACACGTTTTTTTACAAGCTACAGTTTGCTTTCATACAAAGCAAATGAAATCAAACATCTTACAATTCCAGAGAATACAGCCTAATGAAAATATTGAAAACATTTTCCAGCATTTTTTATTTTACCATTGAAACAGTTATTGATAACCTATTTTATCCATTGTGCAGTAGATATTTTAGAAATGAATTGCTGTATGGTTTAATTAGTTCATTATTATGCCTATTCTTACACGGTAATTTCTTTTATCATTCTAATCATTCACTTCACACTTTTTAAACCAAATGGAATATCAAAGGTTCTGTAGGATTATTTTTGGATCCTGCACATGCTTCACCACACAATTAATCTGTTTGTCAGAAATACTAGTTAACTAATTCTCTTTACTACTTCCCTTTACTAGTCATTTTTCTCTATTATATAAGATGAAACTACCTGTAACAGGAAATAATTTTGATGATTTTACTCATTTTATTAAATATTTTTCATTTGTGCACTTGCCATCACTATAAAATATTTTAATTCTTATAAACTTTTATAATTGAATATTTTCCTTTATTTATATTTCGTCTGCAATATTTATTTAGTCTTTTTAACTGTCTTTACTTAGTTAAAATGCAGAGAGATAAATATGGTTGTTACTTTGCAGGAAAGATTCAGTACATTAATATAAACTGTACACAATTCCCCCAAAGCATATATATATACGTTGTAAACCTGAAGACTTTTTACACAGCTGCTTATTGCTAAACAGTGCCTTGTCCAGAAGGGGACAATCTGTGTCTCTAATTGCTGTCACTGAAGCTGAGATTCATTATGTGACTTTCCCATTAAAATGTGAGCATTAATTTGTATAATGAAATATCACCCACTGCAGTGTTCATTAGCCATGCCCTACTGTATACTGCACATTGTTAGCTACCTAGAAACTGTAGTTAATTTCACTAATGGATATTTCCCTACTTAGTGTTTGGTAGGAAATTTATACTGTAACATTACCTCTTAAACTTTTAAGGAAATTTAAATTCAATCAATTATTTTCAACAAAAGTTTGGGATGTCATTAAGACAGGAGAAAAGGCATGCTGTACAATGTTAAGGATGGGAAATCTGGAGGAATCTAGAGAAATGAAGAGTCCTTTTAGTTCATCTTAGAAATGTAAGAATAAAGGATGTTCAATACCAAAATTGTCTCCTCTTGGAGCACACATACCCATTTTCCTTAATTATTCATATTGCTCATCCCACTACAAGCGCCTTCAGAGAATGGCAACAGGCAGTCTTTTTTTAGGAAGGAAATGTGAATCGAATTCATTTAAAACAGCACCATTTTTACTGTATTTCATCAGTTCATCTAAGCATGGTTTAAAATTGGCTAGTCACATTTCCAAGTGAAAATGCAGTAACACTGTAAATGCATATAATACATCTAATATATGCTAGATGTGTGCCATAGATATCGTACCAGACTCTCGGTCAATGGACACAGCCCTGCCAAGATTTTTCTTCCTATTCATCTCTTTCTTAGGTTCCTTCTGTTTAGCACAATCCAAGCCATCTTTCCTTTGCTCATGCACATTATCCTTTTTTCTTTACTCAAGGGATTTTGTTTAGTCTGTCATACTGGGGATGTACCTAATGACAGCACAAACCCAAACTGGTCTGTATCTGCAGTAGCTTCTGAGGGCTAATGCAAGGTGCAAGGAGGTGCTAGAG
Source organism: Anthoscopus minutus (assembly GCA_013399455.1). Classification (NCBI taxonomy): domain Eukaryota; kingdom Metazoa; phylum Chordata; class Aves; order Passeriformes; family Paridae; genus Anthoscopus; species Anthoscopus minutus. Next base: position 755,295 of record VWYI01010135.1, on the reverse strand, counting down.
GAAATCTGAAACCAGCTCCTACTTAATGTGTCCCCTGTCAGAGGTAGGACATGAGAGATTTTAATTTCTTACGCTTAACTGTTTCTGCACAGTCCAAAGGTCAAGGCATGCAGTGTAAAGCCCACACCACTCTGAGTTTCAAGGGGTTTGAAAGTGCTCAGGAGCATTAAGGAGATGCTCAGCTCCCTGAATGAAGGGACCTTAAGCTGCTGCCTCCAGTGGGACAAAATGATGACTCTAGAAGCACCTGCACATGGCACATTATGGGTCTGAGATATTCAGATGGTTTTACTTTTTCACAAACACTGAGCATCTCTGAGCTTTTTGCGTTATAGTATTTTTACAGCAAGGAGGCTGACTCCCAGAGTGGGCAGGCCCCCATGTGCCTGCCATGCCCTGCTGTGCCCAGCCACGCTCTGCCCCTCCCTGCTCCTGCTCCCCAGAATCTGTGTGAGCTGGGAGGGCAGCAGAGCCCACCTCTGACCTCTGCTCTGCATAAAGAGCCCACAGAAGGGGGCATGAACAGCTCTGTCTGCGCTCTCTGACACCCAAGGCTCACAAGCATTTTGGCCTGAAAATCCTTCCTCTCTCCATTCAGTCCCAGGGAACTGTCTCATCCTTCAACTGTTTTTAGAGCAAGAGGAGAAGCTGATTTCACATAATTATGCCCTTTTCCTCCTTTCATATGGGAACAATCAGAAATCATATCTTACTATCTTTCCCTTAAAGCTCTTCCTGGCTGAATATCCCTGAGCTAGATAAGAAAAATCCTCTACAGTTGTGTTGGGACAAAACTGAGTGTGCTAAATAAAACTTTGATTTGTTTTTGAGTTTTTTTTACATTCACAGGCTTGTTATGTGATAGCAAACTACACAGAAACCAGGGCTCAATATGGAGGAGGTTGCAACCATGAAATATCCAACAGGAAAAAGAAGCAACATGTTCCACTGGCTAATTCTTCAAAAACAGAGCACAGCTTCCTCCTCTTGTGCAAGATTAAGCTGCATCTCCAGCTTTTTTGGGCCAATTGCCACAGAAGCACCTCCTGGCTGGATCAGACTTTGGGTCTGCTCTTGGCATGAGCACCAAACCAACCCAGTCGTGTGCCTCCAAACACACAGATGTTCGAAGGAACCTGACTTGTGCTGAACTGCTTGAGCTCATCTCTAACAAACAGGTGCTGTGAGAACAAGAACAGTAATTGAGTTAATGTAGTGGAGAAATACAGTAAAGTGTTTTTTATCAGTCAGTTATATGATCCAGGCATATAATAAAGACAGAGTGTGACAAAAAAGGCAGGAAACTGTCCCTGAGAAGTATGAGCTAACCAATATTTGTTTAATAACTGGTATCTATTACATCATTTCCACTTGCCACAAAGCAACTTGATTTTTATTTAATAACTCTAGTAATTTGCCAATTTACATTTTTATATTATATATTAGGATTATTTCCAATATGTAAAACATTGCTTCACTTAAATATACTCTTGTCATTATTTACTAATACTTTGTTCTCAACCTAATGGAAATTGATCTTTACCTATTTTAAAATTATAATGATTATTAAATACATTGTAAATGTTGCTTCCATAGCTTCTTTTTTTTAAATTTTTGTTATATTATTCAGCTTTCTTATTCTTCTTTTAATTTTCTTTAGTCAGTGTTAATATGCAATTTTTATGGAATATTTCCATTGTAATTAATTTACTTGCCATTAGTTCTAAGGCACAAATACCAAATGCATAATCACTGCCATATTTAACTGAAGAACAAAGTGCTCACTATATAATAAAACAAAATGAAGAGGGTGGGTAACCTCATGTAATTTTGAAGAAATTTTTTTTGCCTCTCAAATACTAAAAATGTCAAACTCTTTAAACTCCATAGTTACAAGATTATTTTCCAATAAAATAACTACAATTCCTTTACTTTTACTCCATTGGAGAGAACACAAATGGGGTTTTCACCAGGTTTCTTCTTTCCCCGCCCCCACCAAAGTTCAACACACAGAGAAGAATATTCTTGCCCTAAATGCTTTGCAATCCAGTCAGACAAAACTACATTAGGGTGTCAACTTTTAAATTTCACATACTCCAAAATGCAAAAAAAAAGAGGGACAAAAATACAATGAAAAAATTTTCCCATTTCAACAAAATTCAAAATAACCAAATTTTCCTTTAAATAATTTTAATTTTCTATTTTTCAAAATCAAGCCTCACATTCACAAACCTAACATTAAGTATTAGTTTCTCCTATGTGGATGCATGTAGGAGAAACATGACTGCTGATTTTGGGAAGGGAGGGAAACATTGCTTATCTGGTACTTCAATGAAATACAAATTGAATGCAGAGTTTTTAAAGAAGGAGGTATAACTGGAATGTTTTCTTCATGAAATTATTTTACCTTCCTATTAGGAAAATAGCAGTAAGATTCTGAAATTCAATTAAAATAATTTTAAAAGAAAACTATTTTGGGGTCTATTATGTCTATTTCTGAAAAAGAAATATCCCAATTCTCAAATTTTAATTATTCTCTCAAAGCCTACCATAACAATTAACACTGGGAAGAAAATAGGATCCTATTGACCATATATAGAATTTCAAATTACTTCAACAGGACCTGAGGATTAAAACATTTCATGTCAGAATTTAATTATGGATAGTGTTGTTAAACACATACTATGTCTCTACATGGACCTTGCCATGCACATATGTATTTTTAAGCAAACAAAATATGAAAATTTAAAAGGAGTGGCTAGAAATAACTAGTATTGAGAGCAGTCCTCCCAGTGACAGAAACAAAACAAAGTCAGTATCCAGCCCAGTAGCAAACCTCTGTAGCAAAATGCTGTGATTTTTGCTGAAATAAAATATGGGAAATTTTACCACGGTGCAAAGCACGATGAGTTTTATTACTTACAAGTTGTAAGTCGTGTGAGTTCCAGTGGGGAGAAAAAAAAGCAGATCTGTGAAGCTGATGCATTCATATGAAGAGTGAGAGGTTAAAAATGAGCATGCTAAATGGAACAAAAATAGTAACTGAGAAAAACATACAGAATCCCTAAGCAGATGCTAAGGAAGGCCTTTGAAGCAGTTAGTATAACTAAGTCTGAAACCAATAGGCTTATGCCTATTGAAGGACAAGGGTAATTGAAGGAAACAGTGATGAAGCAGGGAAGGAGACAGAAATAACCTCAACTGGGAAAAGATGATTCTATTAAAGTGGTCTTTATCCAACAACACATTCCTTGTGCTTTTATTTAAGACTGTCATACATCTTTCTCAAAAGACTTTCTCCAACTAATAAGTCCAAATCTACAGTGGGAATTCAGGCTGCTAGGCACAGTTGATGTTAACCCCCACACACACGTGGCTCGTGCCGACAGTGCTCGGCTCACATGTTCCTCTCACCTGTGTGTATTCTCAAGTGGACCTTTAAGTGGTGGGATGTTCTGAAAGTTTTTCCACAATATGGGCAGTCTTTCATGGCAGAACCAAGGCTCCTGTCTCTCAGTAAAGCTGGCTGCTGGACTCCTACAGATCTCCCAGCTTCTTCTCCAATGTCTGCAACACAGAAATGTTCTCACATCACTTCAGCACATGTCAGGAGTTGTTCTCACTAAAACTGCTAACACAACACAAAGTTAAACATGTCAATACTACACCTGTCTATTTCATTCTTTAAATCTGACAGAATGCTGACAATTCATGTATTTTCTTGTTATTGTCTTAAATTATTTCATCTTTCCTATCATGATTTTAAGCAGCATATGGTACCTTTACATACTGAATTATACAAGAAAAGAAACAGCTGTGTCAGCAGCTGGTTTGATTTCTTCTTTTGCTTAGTTCCTATTAACTTTTTCCCCAAAAGTTTGAGATTGTTGTTCTGTTGAATCTATTCAATTAATAAGTATTGTGAAAACCTGCAGGCTTTTACAGGGAAAAAGGTTGCACCAGTGTATTCAAATCTCCTAAAACAAGAGAATTGCAGTGACGGGGGGTCCAACAGCACTGACAATGTCCACATGCAAAGCTAACCAACCTCCTCTGCAACATCTCAGCACTGGAATTGCAACAGGCAACCCAGAGAGTGGCCTAATATGTGAAAATCAATGAGAAAACTGGTCAGATGAGGGGGAATTCCATCTCCCTCTCACCCACAGCTCCTGCGTTTTCTCCTTTGGATTCACAGCTACACTTATTCTTTGCATCATAACACAATGGGTGAGACTCCAGGCCACCTCTTCTCTGTCCTGATATGAAGAAACAGTAATTTCAGCCATCTTGAATTAACTGCTCTTATGCAAGCAGGCAAGGAATAAAGTAACTTACAAAAGACTGACATAAAAATTGCAAAAAATTGTCGGGCATTAAAAAAAAAGGTCATTATTCAAACCACACAAGGCTCATCCATCATCTTGTACATAGAGCATCATGTAATATAACTATAAGCATAAATTCAATATCACTATAAGCACCAACTCATGATTTCACCAAAAACCATGGCAAATGCTGAAGCTGTGACCCAGATTGACACTCCTGGCACGTCAGGATCAGGACACATGGACACAGCATCACAGCCTGTGCAGAACTGAGCTATCTGGGTTAGATCCAGGTGGGGAGCACAGAGTTAAAACCTGCACACTGAGTCTTGATTATTTCAACCATGAACTACTGACTAAAAATGTTCTGTCTTTACCCATTTGATATGTAACTAAAGCTGTCAGGAAACATAGTGCAGTTTACACAGCATTGCCTTTTAAATGGAAGTAATGGGACATAAGAAAGACTTAAATATTTGGCTCTAATAAAATTTATTCTCACACTAGCAGAGACCCAAATACCATGTTTCTATGTTTCTAGAAAAGGTAACATTAACAGGAATTCCAGTATGTATTATAAAATGGTTCCTCTAAACTATTTTGCTTAAAGCTGAAAGAAGGACATGATAGAGTATTAAGAAAAAGATATATATATATATATGCATATATATATTTTATAAATGCTTATCTGAGTCATGTATGTAATCAAGTTATTACTACTTTTTAAAATGCAAATCTGATCATTTTCACATCACATTAACATTTTCTGACTGTTCTTAGACTGCAGAGTTAAAGCATAATATTTAAGTTAGAAAGCTAGTAAATGTCATTTTGAATTATCTTCAAGTACGTAAAGCTGCATACTACAGGAGTCTATTTTGTCTTTGTGAGTCTAAGAAAACATACATAGGTGCTAGTCTATAATTCCTATATCCCTAAAGAGTTTAGATTTTTCTCTGTTTTTACTCCTCAAAACTCGTATATAATTATGGCTTAAGCTTCTTTGGGAAAAAAAAATTAATTCCTGAGTACAAAAAGATTTTTCTGAAGTGCAAAACACAGAATGCATGATGATAAACTGCAGGATTTTATTTCGGTTTTCAATAAATACTATATGAGCATTATAGATAAATATATAGATAAAGTTAACAAGCCACTCAGGAGGAATTTACAGAATAAGTCTACTAGCTATGTTTTGCTATATGTCACTCTAAATGATGGCCTGTTATCCATTTGCCTTTTATCTTTCTATCTAGAATATGTGTGGCCCAATAAAAAAGAATAAATTTGTAAGATGAACAGCTCTCTTTGCAGATTTAAGAGTCTAATTTTCACTTTACACAAAATTGAATTTTTTCAAGGGAGCAAGACGATGGAGTTTACTCTAGCACTAATCCCTCTGAAAAAGCAAACTGAAAACAACAATGAAGCAAAGAAAGATGTGGGTGGTCTGAAGAGTTCTCTTTTAGATTTAAGTAGACATACAGTAGGTAGCTCCAAAGGCTTTACTCCAACAGAGGCCTTACCTTGAAGAATTTTTCTTCCCACAGTGAAAGCATTCCTAAGACTTTAAAGCTGGGCTGAGGGGTTTTCTTTTGAATTCCTCTGCCTACAAAGCCCACCGAAGCGCTGGAGGCCATCGCTACCTGAATGAGCAGCTTTGCATCTAAGTTCTTTTATTTTAAACAATGAAAAGATATGTTCAAGGCTGCCGACTCTCCCCATCACATGCTAACCCAGCTTCTTACTAGGGCCCCATTTTGGCACATTGTACTTCTTTGTCAAAGCACTTAAGTTTAAAATGTGCTTAACTTTAAAATGTGTTTAAGTCTCACTGACTCTGCTACCAAGATTTTCTTACACTGAGTCTCTCAAAAGTGATTTCTGGAAGCTAAGGATGAAAAGAGACTGACAATAAAAAAAAAGGCAAATTGAAGAATACAGACTATGACATCAGAATATGCGGGGAATTAAAAATCCACAGCTTTATCAATAATCATGTATTCTACACCTCTGATCCCTCTTCTGTTATTGGAATAGCCTTCACAAGTAGAAACTCTCAGCACTGTTAAATTGTGCAAAAATATAGCAAAAAGTAGTTTTACAGATCTGCAGAACTAGGATTGGTCTCCACAAATTAATTTATGATTTATTCAGGATTTGAGCTATGGTTTTGGGGGCTTCTCATTTCTGAGGATAAAAGATCAGGACGGAAAGAGAAGTTACTTATTGTACAGCCATTGTGGTTCCCTGAGTTATGTGATCTATATGATATGCACTTGATGCACATGGGATTACACTGCTTTTTTTACTATCCACTTCCATTATAGGCAGGTCAGCATCCTGAATATCTTCCTGCCCATCCCAACCTTTCCTGATTAAAGTGCAGGAAATAAGAGCCTGAAGTATGATATAGATGTACATACTAGATGTGAGACTTCCAAGCCTTGCCAAGCTACTCTCACTGAGATTTCCTTTCACTTTATAAATGTCTGTTCACAGCAAAAGTCCTGGACAGGAATGTGAAAAGCAACACCCAGTTCTAAATATGAAACTGGTCTTTGTGCCAGTCTAAGGACAAGGAACAGCTGTGAGTCCCCAGCTGCTCCAAGCACTGTACCTGCTGGGCAGGCAGAGGACACAGGTCACAGAGGAATTCAGAGCGTGCTGGACACACTCCCTGACACAGGACACACAGGAATCACAAAGCAGCTTCTGGGGGGTATGACAGGGACATCTCTTGCATACCACGCCTCAGCTGCATTTAATGTGACTGTGCCCATGTTCTCATGGGGTGAAAGCAAGGGAAGAAAGTTCACTTCAACATCTCAGGTGTATCAGAAGGTGGCAATTAACTGCACAGCCAAAGAGCCAGTTTGGCCAAGATGTGAGCAAATTGATTTGGCATACAGACCAAAATAAAAATTAACCAATCCATAAGATCAGTATTAAAGGGATTGCCCTTCTTCAGACAGATGCCCAGTTCTCAAGAGAAGAGGACCTAAAAGCCACCACTCCTCATCTAGCAGGGAGATCAGGCTGGTTCCACATCACTGCCACAGGCAGAAAGGAAATTTTCACAGAGACAGGTAATCCCAACAAACAGTTTTGGAGCCAAGAGCACTTTTACAGTAGAAGGTTAAAAGAAAGTGAGAAAGATACCGGTGAATCCTTTTTACAGTCAATATCACACTGCTGGTTATCAAAAATGGTCTAGCCAGAAATGAGCCATGGCCACAGTGCCCTCAGCATGCAGATACAGATGTCACACAAGAGAAATGCCAGCTTCAGTGGATATTGCCAGAAAAGAGAAGACAAACTTCTGGACAGTGAGTCTGTGTACTCAAAGCAGAAGCTATCTAGGCAGTCATATGAAGAGCAAAAGGGAAGAAATTCTTTGACATTTCTATATACATAGGAGTGGTCCACTCATCTGGAATGGGCCCATAAACATGATTAGAAAAGGGTGCATTGCTTTTGTAAAAAGAAAACTGTTTTCCCTTGGTCAGGCAGCAGCATTGACTCAGTCATGATAGCAACCAAATTCTGAAAGGAACATGTACATACATACATGTCCCATCAATTCCACCAGAGTATATATTTGCTGTGTGTATGTGAAGGTGCAGGGATTCACAAAGAGGTGCTTTCATGTTCAAAGGAGCCAAATTGCAGCCCTCATGAAGACTAAATCATCAGTGAAGTCAGTTGGAATTTGTCGACACAAGGTTTGCCAAATTAGCCAAAAACAGGCAATCACATGGAGAAGTAATCAACTCACAAAATAGGTAATCAGACCTACAAGTATGTGTTGCTCTTGCACAATTTTCGACACTGTTAAAGAACCCTTTGAAAATGTGGCCAGAAGCCTTTAATGCTGCGCATAAACCCAGGTTTTCATATATTTCTGAAATTCAAAATATTTGTAGTTCTTCAAACCTGCATGTAAAAGTTAATGAAACATGGTGCAATGAGAAGTGGTAGTGACCACAGCTATTTTTCAATGACCTATAAATCACTCAGTTTAGCCCATCTTGTGACAGCCCATCTAATGTCAAGAAAGGAGTTAGAAAATACTCAGTGTGCTAATCCTGTCACTGCTGTCAGCTTCTTGCAAGGATGCATGAACTCAACCACCTCATTCCCTGGAAAGCAACATAGAATATGCCAAGTTTCTGGGAAAACATGCTTTACCTTTCTTGCTTATTACTAAGAGAAAGTTTTAATAATACTGAAAATAGTGGAAAATAGGAATATAATTAATCGTATTTTTCTAGCTACCTGAAATAGCTTCAATTAATATTGTCCAATGTAAATGAGAACAGAATCTGGCCCTGTGCTTATAATTTGAAATTAGAACCCCGTTAGTGGATGCCTACACTTTTTTGCTAGTAAAGTTCATGGTTCAAAATGAAGGTTTCTAATATTACTAAATATTGCAGTTATACTTGAGGCCTCCAAAAAGAGTTACTAATGTCTTAGGTCAGGAACAACTTGCTGTCTCTATTGTTTCATCAAGGATTTAGGTTTTATAATGACCATATAAGGGAATCTTAAACTGTTACTATGGATTGGCAGAGAATTTGTTTAAACACAGAGCTATTTTAGAAGAGAATTGGAAAGGAGGCCTACTAGTGAGGAAGCAGCATTCACATTGTTTGTATTATTAGAAATAAAGTTTATACAAAGGTTCTACTGGAAAATAAGAAGATACCACCTCTGACATTAGAATTCCCCCTTAGCCCTCTGAAGGGTTACCAGACAAACAACATGCACAAACTGCCCTGCCTCTGATAACAGTCACTGGCAGAGTTAAAATACAGTCTAAATTAAATTGGAGTAAAAGGCCCATAACCATTTGTATGAGGCAAGACTTGCAGCTTGTAGAAGTGAGCAAAAGGCAGTCACAACCAACACTTTGGGCTGCATGGGAGTAGCTGGGTGTTATTTCAATCTTAATAGGAAGGGAGCCAAAATATGGTAAGCAATTTCTTTCTATCTGGTGATGTGGTGGCTGCACACACACCTCAAGCTCGCTCCTGGAACACCACACACTTGAAGTTTGGTGGTTTTCACACCCCATGGGTTCAAAACCCATGTCAATGCTGTATGTATGCAGTGCTGGTTATATCTTAATGCTTTTCATTGTGGTACTCTGAGACACTGGCAAAATCTGTGTATACAGCACAGAGAGACATTAATGGAACACTTAAACAAAATTAAGATTTTGCTAATCACAAAATGTTTCTTATCCTCTTCATTTCAATCAAATTCCCTACAGAGGTTTTTTTCTGGAGTTCTCAGCAGTCTTACTTTTCAATTTTTTCTAAAATTTTAAAACCTTTTAAGATAATCAGAGATCAAACACAGTTTCTGAGTACATCATTTTAGCTGCCTAATTTCTTTGAAGAATCGTGTGACCAAAAGACATAGAAACTCAGATTTAGCACTTAATACACAGGGTTGTTTACTTGCCATTAGCTGACAGAGCTCAGTTTTGACCAAAAATTGAGCATGATAAAAAAAATACTTTTTGAGAGAATATTTTTTGTATGAGACCTTTTTAACTGTTTTGGTTTGGGTTTTATTTTAAGAAAGAGGACATCTTAAGCACCTTACAATATCTTTCATTAAACAGTTGGCAGAAGGAAACTCCCAGATGAACACTGGCCTGTGTCTTTCTCTTTAACCAGCTGAGTGATCCAAGCTTTTAATAAAGCTGTTCCAATTATTGTAAAAGTCATCTAGTACCTTATAGCCACAAATATTGACAGTTTATTGCACAACGCATTCATGGCATTTGAAGGTCACATCATACATAATACATACACTTTTATAAAAGTGTCTGGAACAAAGAGATACATGATCAGCAATTACATCTTACCATTCAAGGGTATGATTTTATACTTATTGAAAATGAAATACTATAAGAAATGTAAATTGTTAATAAAACACAAAATAGTTCATTTTCTGTATTTATTGTTTTATTTATCAGCAGTACCAAATTCAGTTGTAGAAAATCAATGGAATGCCATTCATGCCTCAAAAAGATTACAGTTAAATATCATTACCTGCAAACCATCACACATATTCTTAGCTCAGTATGAGAAGAAGGTTCAAATTTTAATCTCACTACTGTATATCTCTCCAGCCCTACTAAGTTCAATGTAACTTCAATACTTACATTTGAGTCAGGATTTCATCATATTATTACAATATTAGTTTGGATAAAATTGAATTGAAATGAAACATAAAATAGTGCTGAAGATTTATATTTTTTTTAATAAACACATATGCACATATTCACCCTGTGCCAGGCCCCTCTAAAACTCCCATGCACACACAAACGGTATAATTAGAAGGCATAAATTGCAATTTATGCAATCAGACCTGTGCACAGTCTTTCAAGGAATTCAGTGGACATCAGAAATACACAGAGCAGTGCATGGAGTGCTTGCTCTTGGTTAAAGAGTCTTTTTTGATGTCACTACTGGCTCCTGGAACCTCTACCTGCCTAATGAGAGCTGAGCTGGAGGCAAATCACCATGGATCATTACGTTGTTCCCCACTACATTATTGCCCCTAAGACATCTTGCACCATCCAACCCATTCACTGATTTTTCAGGTCTGCCACTCCAAAATCATGACTTTAAAATCCCACTTCCTTAACCTGACTGTATAAGTGAAAGCAATTCCAATTCCAAATCACCTAGTTTTGTCAGATGAGGTTCACAAAATTCCACTTGACTTGCGTAATCTTTCTGCTGGAAAAGCGGAGCCCTTAGAAGTGAATGTACTTTGTTGTTTATCAGAATGTCATTCATTTAGCTTGTGCTAGTTCTTGCTTTCTTCAGAAGAGCACACCTGAGCTGCCAGCTACCCTGTTGTTGTACTCCTCTGTCCACAACGTGTATCTTCAGAAGTAAAGCAGCTTTTGGACCAGCAAAGTTGGGCTTAAATACTTACTCATGGATCTTTCCTTGGTATTTTGCCAATGGTCTTTGCCAGCTGCCCTCAATATTTACTTTGGTGTCCAATTATACTTCTGAAATCAAGGTTATTTCCCAAACCTTTCATATGACATACTTCATATGGTTTTCCCCTCCTGTTCTTAAAACAAGTTTAGAATATTCTGGAGTTTTACCAAAGGTTAGTGTGAACAGCAGTCTGTGATTTGCAGCAGTTTTCTTACCCAAACCCTTGACTCACCTGGGTTAGCTTTGATCCTGTCACCTAAATTTGAAATGGGCACTTGATTACTGACCAGAGAGAACAAAGCCTTTCCAAACTTCATACAGATTGTATACTGCTTTTGGACAAAATTCCAGTGAGGAATCTAAGCAGAGAGACTATCCAACTGGACCATCTTTTGGATTTGTATGTGTTATTTGCAGGCAGGTGTTCAGGTACCAGATGGCCTTAAAACCCATACTACTCAGGTTATAGCAGCTTCTACAAGCTGTCTGCATCATATTCCCATCTCTGAGATTTGCAGAGTGGCTACATGGAGCTTGATAAACACTTTCACCTAGCATTGCTCTCCTGATGCCAAGGCTAGATCAGATATCCAATTTGGGAGAGTTGCCTTACAGTCCCTCTTTAATTAAGTACTCCTGATCTCCCACTCCTGGGATGGATTGCTACTGCTGATTAAGCTCCAGAAGTAAGGATCTGTGGAGGCAATTTCATGAGGGAGAAAATGAAGTTGCTAGCTAATCAACTAAAATAACCATTAACTGGACTTCTGTGAATGAATATGTTCCCTTCCCCTTGCTTCCATACTTACCCTATTTCTTCCACATTAGCAGCTCTACAACCCTACAAACCAGAGGGGTAAGGGGTGCTTCACCATGACCTCTTTCTTTTTCCTGAAACACTTGTGGGACAAACAGGACCATTTGGTACTGTTTGTAGGCTATACTGTGAAGGAAATCCAAGATGGTGTCAGTAAACCATAGGAAAAATGATGAATCTGGGTGAAAGAAGCTCTGTTGAATCTTTCTTCTCTAGGTTCTTCTCATGTTCCCAATAATGCAGTCTCTTAGACTCTAAAAAGTACAAATTAACACCCATCTCCATGTAGTTTTCTGAATCCACTGATATTTTTTAAAATCTTTGGAGTACTTATATAGCAATATTTATCAATTACACTAGCCAAGTTTCACTCTCAGTTTCTGGGTTTAAAAAAATTTTAAAAATAAATATATTTTTTCAAGTGAGAACCACAGACCTGCCTTCATTACAAGTAGCTCTCAGAGTATCATGTATCATTGGCTAGGTTCTTGCATACTGTTGTTTAAGAAAACCTTTTTTCATCATCATCATCACCATCATCATCATCATCATTATTATTATTATTATTATTATTATTATTATTATTATTGTCATGTTATCACAGAGTGGAAAAATCAGCACAGAAGTGCCAGTAGTAGGTCAGTATCAGATTTTATAAAAATTCATTCCACTAAAGAAAAGCATAAATTATTTAAAATGTCGCAGGAATGCCTTTCTGTAGACACTAGCAAGAAAAAAAATGAAACAAAACAACAAAAGAATCAGGCACGTAAAAAGAACTGTACAGGTAGCTAAATTACTAATTTCCCCCTCCACAAAATGAGAAATTAAAGACTTTCATTCTATTTACAGATTACTGATTAGAGAGGTGCTGACAGAGTCTCTAAAGAGTGAATAATGTCGTGGTGTGTGTTACAACATTTGGGCTACAATATGAGAGACTTTTCCAGTATCTGTCTTTTCTTACTTTTAAATTTCCAGTGCTCCTTTCAAACTAAATGACCACTCTGAGCTAATACAAATACTTTTGTAAATAATTTTTTTCCCATTTAACTTCTTTGGTACAAGCCACTTGAGGATAATTTCCAACTTCTTTATCCATTTCACAAAAAAAAAAAGTATTTATTTGAATAAATACTTACAAGCAACTCTAAACTGCTGAATCTACTTTACTAGCACCCTTTTTCTATAAATAAAATATGTTAATTACATGAGTTTTGCTGTAATGGAAAAATATTGATTAAATTCATTACATTGAATCATGAGAAGGGATCCTTTGACTCTTTGGTATAGGTTTTTTCCTCATTGTTTTAACAGTGTACTGTGAGAATACTGAGAACATGATATTATCTGAATGGACTCATTAATTTTTTTATACTAATGTATCTCAGAAAGCACATTACTAGGTCAACTCATATCCATGTTTTGTAAAATAGCCTTAATGTACATGGATACCATGAGATGATATTTGTGGGCTATAAAAATTCTGAAATGCTGCCTATGGAGCTGAACTATCAATAATCCAGTTTTCCTCTTCTACTATGAAAATATAATTTTTTTTCATCTGAACTACTCTGGTTAAAAAAAAAATACTATTTTGAATGCTGTCCTCTGATTTAGCTGAGCTTGTGGCAATAACTGGTTTAGGCATAGGCTTCAGTATGCTGGAATGATCCTGAAACTAATTTTGCATGTGTTGGAGTTGGACTGTGGCCATGCACGTCAGTATGCTGGAACAGAGTTATCTAAATCCTGAGCCTTATTTTACATGTGCTGGTGTTGGACTGTGGCCCTGCAATCTTTTAGGTCTCCATCTGTAGCTATCAAAGCCAGGGTGTGCCCAGCCACTTGCTACTGCTCACTGCCTTCCTTCCACAGAAAAGCTCCAGGCTCACGACCACCGTCCCACACGCTGGGGCGACTGGGAGCTCTTCAGAGCCCTGGCCAGTCCCATCAACCTTTCTCTAAAGCCTCTTTGCTGCCATGAGCAGCCTTTTGCAGTACATCTCACTAGGATCCTTGGTGGTTATCAAGTCCCACATGAGTGATGAGAAACACCAACACCCTTGGACAGACGTTTCCTCAGATATAGCACATTAATTCCTTTCTCAATACCAGGTAAAACAGCCCTCTCACTTTTCTGCATGCCACGGAGACCACAGCCCCACAACTGATGGAAGAACCTTCCTAGTTTCCCAGCCTGAATGTTTTCCCTGCAGCCATCAGCCCAAGGAATCTGAAGTCCAGAAAGTCTAGGCCAAAAGCTGGTGGTTGTTTACTCCTGGGAAAAGGGACAAGGAAAGATCAGGCACTCGGAGGCCACAATATAAAAACTCGGGCTGTGCATTAAACTGGAACACCAACACAGAGGCAGTAATGGGGACTGAGCAAAGCACAGTCACTGTGCAAGGTCCTTACCACCCCCAGATGAACCTCCAGGGACATACAGGCTGATGGCAGCAATGTACAAAGTGTCTGCAAGCCTTCTTCTGCTTACTTACAGCTCCTCCACATTAATCCACCAGGAAATACATATTTTAACCCATTGGGAACGCCTATAAGATTAGGAGATAATCCAGACTAGTTTGATTTGCAAAAACCTTTTCCTACCATAAATTCTGTCTCTATGGAGCCCAGAGAGAAACAACTTCACACTAAGGTCAAAATTAGAAATTTGAATGAAGATCAGGCATTCTTCTCTGGCTGGACAGACACGTTATCTTACTGTCTGCCTCAGAGACAGACTTATTTTAGAAGAAGGAGAGTTGTTCTATCTCTTAACTTATTAGCAATGCACTTTCTTCAAATTCCAACAGCAAAAGAAATTCAAAACCCAGGTAGTCTGCATGCACGGAAGCACCTTTTGTTTAATAAATAATTCAACCATGTATTCCTTTTTAATTTAAAAACGGTCTGACTGAACAGTCAACAGAGTGAACTAAAGTTGGCAAAATACAGTGTTGAAAAATTAAAAAGTGTATTCAAGGCCGTATTCATTTGCTTCACTTCTCATATACTGGAGAGACAGGCTGTGCTGAAGTTCTAGCTTTTCTCTTTTAAATTATACACATTCAGTCACATGATGCTCACTTGCCTTTGAAAGCTGCCTTGCCCTGGAATTAGTCTTTCTCTCTTTCTGTTACTAGTACAGCAGCTGCTGCTCCTCTACCTCATGAACATCATCAGAAATTCAGCCAAAATTTCCTCATGAGCTCCTCTGCCATGCCTGTGAGGGCCAGACTTAAACCATCGACCATCTTGGAAAAGAGAAATGCTATAAAACCTTCTGGAAATGTTCAGATCATCATCAGATTGATGGTCCCATATATCAATAAGTGTATAGTGAGGTACAGGAAACACTCGCAGCAAAACTCTGCAGATACCGATGCATTGAAATTAATCCCAGGACTGAGCTTGTACCACTATTGCAAATGAGTACAAATACTTGGGATC
Source organism: Anthoscopus minutus (assembly GCA_013399455.1). Taxonomy (NCBI): domain Eukaryota; kingdom Metazoa; phylum Chordata; class Aves; order Passeriformes; family Paridae; genus Anthoscopus; species Anthoscopus minutus. The sequence continues at coordinate 739,723 of VWYI01010135.1, read as the reverse complement.
AATCGAGCATATTTGGTGCTGACTTACTCTCTTGAAGACAGCCAAAAGCATATAGCATTATCTTAAATATGAATTCACAGGCTCACTTTCTGAAAAATAAAATTCTTAGCAGTAAGCAGTTAAGTATAAGAAAGGAAAAAGCTAACAGAGTCAACTCTTACGCAGTCTTCTGTATCACAGTTTCAAGGAATTTCTTGAAAGTTGGAGAAGACAGAAAGGAAGAAGTAATTCTGTGGTGAAACCTCCTTATTTCAGATTTCTGGAGATGAATCTGTTCCCCCACACACCCCAAAGCAGAAGCAGGTACTTAATGGCTTCCTAACATAGTGCAGCCTTTAAGCCTCTGCTCTGCTGAGTGTTTGGTTCCCATCACTCTGAATGTTTTTCCCACTTCTGAATGACTTTCCCATGTTTTTCATCCTTTCTGATCAGCACCTTGTGGAGCAATGACCATTCTATAACCATCAGACAACAGCCACCAACATGAAATTCCCAGGCTGATAATGCTCACAATGACATTAAATGCTGACAAGGAAATCTTATCTCAGAAAGGTCAGATATGCAGGAAAGAAGTTCTTTGCTGGGAAGGAGAATAGGGGAAACCTAACCCTTACATAGTAACATTGCCTTTATAGAAAATGGCAATTAAGATCTTTCAAAATGGACATATTTATTCAAAACTCATTTTAGACCCTCTGGATGACAGAAATGAGTCACATTTAGGAGAGAGAAATTCACAAGTGCATCCTGACTATTACACATCTTATGGAAGAAGAGTAGGCTTTCTTCAAATTTTCACTATTCTGAATGCTAGGAACATTTCCTGCAATATATAGGATGAAAACAGATAAAACCAGAAAACCAGACCAGATAAATTTGTAGGGATAGGAAAATTTCAACATCTTCCATTGCTCTGACAAAACCTCCTATGAATGATATGCCCAAAATGTCTCTCTGAATCTGACCAAGTTTGAACAAACGCATGAGGATAACTATAGAGATTTAGACACAGCTCCTCCCCTGTAAGTCAGAGAATCTTCAGGTTCTAATTTTGGCCTATTACTGGCTTGCAATGAGACTCTCTGCAATAAGTACCATGTCAGAGAACAGACTGATTTAAACCCTGAGAATGCAGGCTCCTGCATTTGTGCAGACATGTTTCCATGCCTTTTCAGGATAGTAGTAGTGGGAGCCACTCCAACAGCCTGGCAAGCCCACACAGAATTTGGTACATGACAAACTGGCTTGCACCAGATTACATTTGAAAGCTGTCTACAATGGGACCTGACAAAGTCATGCATGGGGTTGAGGAAAGGTGAATGGCAGCATAAACTGGTCACATGAAACTTAAATAACAATTTCACTAGTACTGGTTCTTTTCTGGCTACAAATTCTACAGATACGTGTCCATTCATGAAGGTCATAGATATTTGTTTCAAAAGAGAGATTCTGTTCACTACTGGGCAGAAGAGCTCACTGATAGATGCTGAAATATTATAACAGAGGGTGGACAAACAGTATCTCCCTACTACTGCCATTTTTTCATCATAAAACTGCAGGAGAGCAGCACTGTGTATTTAAAAC
>VWYI01010135.1:705639-733139 GCA_013399455.1 Anthoscopus minutus | reverse complement strand
GCCTGCTGCCGCTCTGCCCTGCCAGCCCCCAGGCATTCGCAGTGCCCGGTCTGCCGCTCCGGTAAAGCCCGCACAGGTGTCCAGGTGGGGGAGAAAAGCGCCCCTGTCCCCTCCGCCGCCAGCCTGCGCAGGGGTCAGGGATCTCCTGGATGAAAACTTGGAAAGAAACGAGGGGAACGGGATTGCAGCATTCCAGCCGGTGTGCGTCCAGCAAGTACAGAGGCAGGAAAGACTTGCAGGGCTCCAGGCAGAGTGTCCATCTGAGCCCGCAGCAGCCGCGCCGGGCAGCGCTGCATGGGCAGCACAGCACCCCCGCCTTGGGATGGCAGCAGAGTGGGAGCAGAACTGACAGAGGGCAACCGGCAGGGGAGAAAATACCGTAAAACATTAACTCCTACAGTTTACAAATTCCGACTAAACATTTGTATGGTCTGGGTGGTTTAAGGGGAAAAAAAAATGAAAAAAAAGGAAAAAGGTAGGGTATCTGAACTCTGGGGTTCTATTTCCAGTACAACCACTGAGCTGCTGTAAAACTCAGTTTACCTATTTGACAGGCTTAGTTAATTAATGTTTGTAAAGTGCTTTGAGATCCCTGGATGATAGTGCTATATAGGTATAAAGTATTATTATACTAGAAAGTAAAACGTCCCATAAAATAGATATTGCCCTAAATTCTGGTAAAAGTTAGTGCAATAATGTAAAAAGCTGGTTATGTGCCTACATTAAACCCAGATTTAAAAGCATTAGCACATCACCAATGTGCTCCTGTTTGGCATGTGTTTTATGCCCAATACCCTACTCTGGCACATTAACAATCTGTGTATTCATTTATCAGCAGTACATTTTGAATTGTATATTTATGGCACAGTGCACTTTTCATAGCTGAAAATTAATGAACATGCCTCTCTCGTAACAAACAAGCACCTGTGCTGCATAGTTAGTAATCGGAAACAGATTTATTTTTATTAGTGTATATGTGGGCAAAATTTTTATTTTTTTTAAACTATGGTATGCTAAAAGCTTGATTATAAGAGCATATTCTGCCAAAGGATATCTTTGTTTTATAAACTTCTCCTTATAATTTCTGCCTGTAATATTTTCTTTTCAGATTTAGTGATAATGCCTTCATATAGAATGTAATCATTTGTTTGCAGAGCATACTTGTCTTGACAAATCAAGTTCTGAGCTGTTGCCGACCACGACTCTAACAAAATGAAAATCCACAAGTAATAAGGGAGATAGAACTGAATATTTAACCATTTAAACTAAGGAGCACTTCCCAAATATATTTTCATATCATTCAGAACTCCAGTCAAAACCTGTATTACCTGGATCAGTTTCAACAAATCAGTCCTGGAGATGAACTCTTCATATTTCACCAGTTTTCTTTTTTATTATTTAAGCATAGAGTTTACCCCAGAAATCAAGGAAATATTTGAAACAACAAAACCTATATATATATATAACTTGAAACATGCTCCTGGCCTTCAGTTTTAATCTTCATTTAGCTTCCTACCTGCTGCAGCTCTAGGAAGTCCAGGAATCTGTCCCAGCACCATAAAAAAAGTACAGTCATCCTAGTTAAGTCCACACTATCTTACTTATTTATTGCCAAGTATAAACATCTCCTGGCAGTGTCTTCACACATCTGTGGGCTGGTTGTTCCCTCTGTGGCTCCTTCATAGCCTGTGGCCTGATGCCTTTTTTGGGGTTAGAAATTTAAATGGAAGGAACAAAGAGGCTTTCATCCCCCAGCTATAACTGAACTAGACCTGTGTACCACTCAGCACAAGATGCTTCAGCTTACGCCAACGCCTGTAATGTCAGAGTCAAATAAAAACCTTGTCATTGATAATGGTGGCAAAAGGGGTAGCTTACTCATTTGTACTTCACAGAGTATCTGTGTGCAAAACAATCCCAAACTATGAAGATAATCAAGTATTTCCAGAGGTGTTAATTTGGGAGCCTCCATTTCATTTTAGTAGACCACAACTTCAAATCCGAACTTGAATATAGACTCTTTCATTGAGCTCTTTAATCAAATTCATTTGTAAATTAAGCTACAAACAACCTGTCAAAGCCCATTAAGACACCTGAACAAAACTCTCCTGGAGTATGCACTGTATACCACCACGCAGTATAGCACATCAAGCCTCAGATCTACACTGCTCTTCTCTGTGGCTTTCTGCAAGACGGTTGGATGCAAACATCCTTTTCAATGGCCTACATCCAACACAGTTTCCTGTTCACATACAAAGTTGGAAATACTAATATAAGAATGTAGGAATGTCAGAAAATCTAGCCAAAAATTATTTCTTTTCATTCATCGAACTGATGGCCACCTTCCTAATTTTCATTATATATCCCTTATGAGTTCAACAGTCCCTACAACCTTAGGAACATACCCTGTATGGAGGAAAAATCAGCATTATTTTATCAGTCATCTATCTCGTTCCACAGAAACATCAGCTTCCAAAGAAGTCTGTATATCTCAGTATATCCAATATAAAGCTACCTTCACACATTAAGAAAAAGCCTGACATATTTAAGTGGTATGTAATTGCAACAAAAATTCTGCTGAAATAAAAATCTTAGCTGATGCTGAAGCTCTGCAACCCCGACCTCCAACAACAGGCTTGACATTAATGGTCAAATCAGTTCTTTCTCTTGCCTGGCTCTGAGGAGGGTAACTTCTTACAGTCACACCCAGGAAAAGCACCAGGCTCAGCTCATCTGCAACCTGGGCCACCAGACACAGACAATCCTTGTAGTACTCTGTAATAACTATCCCAATTCCTCATTCCAGAGGTGTCCAAGCTCAGAAGCCAACCCATTTCCCAGCATAGAACCAGAATGGGAAGAGAACAAAGTCCTCCCCCTCTGCTGCTGAGAACTGAGTGGTGTTTTCCACGGTTTGGTCACAACCCAGCGTGGTGTTTGAGCTGCATTTTTGCTTAGAGCTCAGCGAATCCAGGATTTGGTTTTGGGAAACTTATGTGCTTCATGAGTTGTGAAAGAGTCCCCGGGTTAAACACAGTGGGGTTTTCTGAACACAGAAGCTGAGAATGGAAGTAACGTGGAAATTTTGGACTCTTTGGGGAAACATGTACAAGGCATGCCTCACTAATAACTCACTATGAACAAAGGCAAAATGTTCCTCTGTGTCAGTAATGATATCTTCTCAGTTTGGCCTTTTAATACTGATGTCAACAGAAGCCCCATCCAATTTTAAAGGTAGAACATGTTTCAGTAATTTTTACCACAATTCTCTACCATATTTTACAGCAATAATGCTGTTACAGCTATGATGATCTAAGGACGTAAGCCCAGCAGAATTTGAAGTAACAGCTTATATTAAAAACTTAACTACCACTAAAACAGCTAACATAACCTGGAAAAGCAGGAATGTATTTCAGGTGCAAATTCTTTTTCAAGAGCAGAGCAAGCAAAAAACCTCCAGCTCAGTTACTGAAGTCAAAACAATTATCCCCAGTCTATGCTTGTCCCATACTTAATAGTCTTGTTTGATTTGGAGTTATTTTTATTTTTAAGAAACAACTTTAATATTTCTTTTTAGGGAAAAAAATGTTAAGAAAATAAATTACTTGTCTTAGTTCTCACATAGCCATTAAAGCAAACACAAAAGCAATAAACTCAATCTGCCTGTGGGGTAAGTCTGCCATGGCCAGCACTGGGCTATCATGGTGAAGGGCAGACCTGTACACCAACACAAGTCTGTCCTGCACCTTGGAAAGGTTGTGATAAGGTGGAAATTTATTAGAAAGTCACTGTCAGAAGCTAATCATGGTGGGAATCTAACCATGATGCTACTGATGACCTCTGAGTTATCCTTCAAAAATTCCTTTACCATACATTTCTGAAGAAATATGTGTTTGTGTGACACACCTTTCAGTGCTGGAGGATACAGTAAGTAGCTGAAGAAAATGGAGAATTTGCAAAGTATAATACCATGCTTACCTTAGTGATATTTCTGGGCTTTCTGGATACTTGGGTGCAAAGATATTTTTTACAAAATCCTCTAATTCATAACTAAATAAATTAGTTATTAATTTAAAAGAAGAGTACATTAGAAATCATTTAGGCCAGTAAAATTTAAAAGCTTAACTCTCCTTATCCAAAGGCTATAAGGAATCCTGAAAGGTTTGCATAGTCAAGTCTTTTGATAACTGCCCACAGGAAAAAACCACTGTACAAAACTTGTACTATCTCCAGTAAGAACTTACTGTTAATTGAAGTTTTGATAACTGATGATAAAGTGTGAACTACTTCATCTCCCACAAAGTCCAACAATACTATTTGGATGCAGTTTGGAATGGAAACCATCTACTGTCATGTTTAAATATTAAAAGACAGAGGGGTGGAGCTCGGCTCGTGTTCCCTGAGCTCAGCACACCAAAACCACAGCATTGCCACCAATCAGCTCTTGTCCACAGATGTTTACCCACCAATCTCAATACATTCAATGAAGAAAGCTCATCTGTGCTTTAGAGCAGCAGGGGCTGGGGCATATAAACACAACATTACTTGCCAGGGCTTACAGAAAAGTTGTGGAAGGAAGGAGCTCATTTCATTTTGCTCCTGGTCCTATCTCTGCCCCATGACATCAGCAACAACCTTGAAGTCAACTATAGCAGACCTAAATATTTAAAGCCTTATGTTCAACTCATTTCAGCACATATGACCTGACAGACTGAAGGACAAACATCACAGGTAGGAGCTATCACACAAATCAATACTACTGTGTCACTCCATATAGAGACTGTTATAAGAAATGCACATTGCAAGACACTTGTAAAGTTACACCGACTGAAATCTTTATAATTGCAGAGTGGACTCGACACAAATTAACATGTTATTTTAAAAATAAAAATACAATCCTTATTCACAGGTTGTGGTGCAGGTACAAGCTGATGGACCTCTCTATGACCTTGTTTTCTAGTCCTTTCTAAGCTTTTCATTTTCTTGCTTTTATCAAGTACCTCTCTGTTCTCAAACACTTCCCAAGTAACTTTTATTGCAGTCATTCTAAATGCTGGGAAGTTCATCCGCTGGCAATGGTTCAGTGAGAGCCCCACTAACATTACTGTTGCATCACAGACCAGGGAAAGACATTTATGACTGTTCACAAGTCCTGGAAAAGAGGAATCCTTAACACAAATTCAGAAAACTTTAACATACAGAATCTTCTAGGTGGGACAAGTACAAACTATCAAAAGAGTTAAATTTTTCAGATCCCAAATTTGGGTTGGGATGACAGAAGAGGGAGAGCTTTTGAGTTTATCTTCAGATAAAATTCGCAAAGGGCTTAATATTTATCACATGAATTTAAACACTTTTATCTTAATAGAATGCAAAGTCCAACAGAGGTTGTAGCAGGTATGTTTACACAGGCAACTCTTCACCTGTCACAGGGACAGAAAGCAAGAATTATTGAAAAGGATTTGAAAGAACAGACAGTTAGAAAACAGAGTAAGGAAAATGGTATCAAATTGAAACTGCATGGACAATTTAGGCTTAAAGAATGTAATTACACAAACTAAATTATGGGAAATTCTCCTTCTGAGAAAAACAGGGCATGGTCTTTAGTCTGACAAGTGGCAAAACACGTTTCTTAGCCTGCTCAAAAAACTCCTTGTAGCACCTGTGTCTCATAGCACTGGAGCAATGCACAGGGAACTGGAATCCAGTCTGTGAATCACAGCACACCTGAGCACAGCTCCCAGCACTGACATCATATGAGATGGTTCCTTTTGTTTCTTTGATCAAGAGTCAAGACTTTTGTTCTAGATCCAGCAGTGTAGTGGGATAAGCCTGTGACTTTAGTCAGGATGGTTAAAAGCAATTGACATTTCAGAAGAGCTCACTGGCAGCTACTGCTTTTTCAACTGACAATATGATCCTTAGTCCCTTTGATTTCAGCTGCTCAGCTGTAGAGTGAATATAATAACAAATATATATAGTGGAAATGTATTATAAATATACAATTAATAACGGTGTGAAGGTTGAGTAGTGCTCACTTGTTGTATAATGCTATCCACTAAAACTCTTGAACCTCCCCTTCCTATTTAAATAATGAGATAAACCCTGGGTGTGTAGGGCAGCACTACTACAAGTTACACATCAGCCAGATGCCTTGATGGATTGAGTCCAGTATCATTAGTACCAGCCACACCCAGGACAGACTCTGATGTTCCCATCTCAGCCAGTGTCACCCAGGGTGATCTCTGACACTGCCCTGGGAGCCCCTCACCCATCTGCTGCACCCCATTTCTCATGGACCTTCTGACCAGGCTGGGGGAGAAAGTGCTGCAGCATCTCCTCTGCAGGGCATGAACCTTCTGCCTGGTGCAAGTGTTTCAGTTCTGGGAAATGAGAGGGCTGAAGGCAGCAGAAGCTTTTCTCACAGTTATTTTTGTCAGAGAAATGATTGGTGAAAGACCTTGAGAGCATGTTTAGCTTTCAGAGAAGGAGGAGAAGCACTCAGGAGAAGTTGAGGAAATTTTCTATCTTCCTTCTCTCCCCAAAAATTTCCCTTTTCTCATCTTTGAGTGAACTGGAGACAGCTCACCAGCCCTGTTTTTTCCTCTCCAGAAATAGTAGCTTTGGGTACTCAGAAAAACTCTCAGATATAAAGCTGGATGCTATTAATGCGTTGATTATTTTTCAACAACTGTATTGCATGAAAAGATTGTGAACTTGGTTTTCTCCCATCTGTAAGTCTAATGCTGCTGTTCCTATGCAAGCAAAGCCTTCCATTCAAAATCAGTCATGTTCTCTACTTTTTCTGTTTTATTATGATCAAAATGCATATTTATACCATTACATAAAACTCATAGAATATGTAAAAGCACATAACCACAACTGCAGTAAAAATGGACCAGAAAGGACTTCAATGATATTAAACTAGCAAGTGGTTTAGCTTTTTTTCCAGAAAAGAAGTCTCACAATGAGTTTTCTTTGTCCCTTAAATGAGACAATTTTAACATAGTAGTTTGCTGTGCTTTCAGTTTGTGTGTAAACGATGTAACAAAGCATACAATTATTTTTTCTCATGGATTGTAGTAGAAAGCCTAAAGTAAATTTTCTTAATTTTGATGCTTACCTCTTTCCCCAAAGAATATTTATCTTTAAAATAAAATTAAAAAAAAAAAAAAGTTATATTATTGGTAGCAAAGGTTTTAGCATCCACTAAAATGTCATCTAAAGTTGCCAAATAAATACTTACATGCTGCTGATGACTGTTTGTTTAGGAAAAGGAGATTTAGCTGCTCACATGTTCATTAGCACACACAGAAATGGATGAAAAATTCTTTTGGTACTTAAAACTGATTCCATGGCCGCTGCTTACAAGTATTTCTAATACACAGTGGGTAAAAAGTGAATAATGACCAGATTAAGATATTAAAGGAAAGCAATGATTGAACTTTTTTTTTCTTTCTTTTAAAGAATTGAAGCAACCAACAAAAAATGCCCCTTCTTTTTTCCTGGTTACTTTATAAACCTAAAATGCTTGAAGCAGATTGCCTGTTATTTTAGCAAATATGGTGATTTCTGAGCGTGCCTGTGCTTTTACATATTTGAGTTTTGCACTGATTCAGGCATTATTGCTCTGTAATAGGTGTGGCTGCCTTTGAAATGTAAGCTCACAGCTTCTGTAGTCAGTGAACCATTGCTGATAGGGCTGACTAGTCAGAAGCAAAACTGGCTAGTTATGAAACTACTATAGTATATTCTTTATCTCATACACATTTAAAGGATTTACCTATCTATCCCACTGCAGACCTACTCATTGAGTAGGAGCCAACAGCATATGATTGTGTTAATTAATCTGCTATTGTGAGTAAAGGAACAGCTGCAGTGGTCTCGTGGATACGTTGTCAAAGGAAAACAATGTAATGTTAAGCTTCTGACTGCATATTCTGTTACAAAGGAGGTTTACGAGAAGTTAAATTCATAAATCACAGATCATTTTTATAATAATAATAATAAATATCATCTGACCTTTAAAGGAAAGGTTTTAGCATTCTTAATTTCAGTTTGAAATATGTTCTGAAATACGATACTTAAGCTTTAACCCAATTCTTTGTTTTGAAAACAAACATTCCCCAGAAATGATAGGAAATGGTAGTAGCTATAGAAATGACCTCTGACTGTACTAGATACATGCCATTGTAGTTTTAACAAAGATCAGAGCCCAAAATATCAAGTTAAAAGAAGAAATTGTTGGCTTCCATCCAATACCTCTTCTAATAAAAACACAATTTCCAATATTATACAGAAATGCAGAATGAAAGGAACATTCATTACAGGGAAAACACTTACTATTTACATAGGATTTTATCTTTTTTTTTATATGGAAAAGGGTACAAAAAAGACTTTTTTCTAAGTAAAATAACATAATCACTTTTGTGATTCAAATCTACCCCCTACCAAATCCTTTTGGACAGTATATATATCAATCCTTTCATAAACACCCAAGTGGTGACTGACCCAAAAGAGAGAACAAACAGGATTTTTTTTTATGGCTGGCACTTAGAACATAACCATAGAAAATTATGTTAGAAATTCAAGCAGAAAAGTTTCACAATTCAAAACTGCCTTGATTAAATAGGAACCTTGTGCCATGGCCAGCATGATTTTGTGAGAACACCTTGAGATCCTTTAAATTCAGCAGTGAATTGGTTTTTTGAATGAACAGAGGAACATCTGATGCAATCCTTATTTTAAATAACAGGGACCAGATTCTCACTGGGTACAATCAGTAGAGCTCCACTGGCATTCATATGCTTATGCCACTTTACACCAGCACAAGATCTGGTCCAAAAAGTACTGTCTGTCAAGTAAACATGTCAAATTATAGAATTCTTGCTTTGTTTTGTTTATTTCTTTTGACAGCTGTAGTTGGCTTTATTGGCATATATGCTTTTGATTAAATTAGCTGTTATTTTATTTCTCTTAAATCTTTCAAGTCTGTCATCTTTTTCTTTTCTTCTTATTTAAAAAAAATCTGTTAAATCTGTGAAAACTAAGACCCAGTCCAGACCTCTGATACACTGGAATGACTGATGATTTCAGAGGAACTATGCCAATTTAAGTCTCTACAATGTCCTGGCAACAAAAGAGATGTTTCACTTCAACTGGAGTGAAACATATAAGAAAGTCTGAAGTTGCTTTATTCACAATTTTAGATGTGATTTAAAACAAAGAAAAAGAAAGGAACATAATTTTAGATATGAATCACCAGCACACAACTTGGTAACCCAGCAGTAACTGCATGGCACCAAACAACGGATTTCAGTCCAACAGCAGCCTCCAAGGAAAGAGCAGTGCCAGGAATTAGGACCCCAGTGTTTCAAACACACCAAAGAGATATCTTCCAAATTAAAGAGTTGTTCACAATAAGAATCATTTCATGGCTCACAAAATGCAATATGACCTGTGGATACCCAAATAAATTAATAAACCTAATAAAATCAGTGGACGTCCTTTGCATTTAGAGAATGTTGTTCTTCAAAGGAAATTGTGTTATTTGCCCATCCTGTATTCTCCAGAAATTATACATGTTTTTAGAGCTGCCATCTTTATCTGGGTTCTTACACACTGTTATTTAACAGATCTGACTATGATTTTTTCAAATGTCAGCACACACCTACTTCCTGAAACACACACACACACTGCTAACCTCAGCTCTGCAGAATTGTCAATTGCTTGCACAAGATCACTTAAACAACACTTTGTAACTTCAGTCAGGCTCTGTGAATTCACCAGCATCATTAATAACTGGGTTGATGACTTCAGTGAGGTTGATTGGGTTGGGTCTTCATGGATATTTAGTAGTGTGTTTCCTTTCTCAAGGCAGAATTCTCAAATAGAACAATTTATTGGACTTTTTAAAGCCTGATTAAAACGCTGCTATCAGCTGAGACTTAGTTTGATGTTACCCACTATTTTCATTTGACAAAATATGCCATAATTTTGGAGAAAATCATATATATATTTAAACAGGAAATTACAGCTTTGATTACAGTACAGTTCCTTTCAGGCTAAGCAGAGAAGAATGCATGGAGAGAAGCAAATTCTCTAAGTTTCCATAATGGGAATCTAAAATGTTCCCAGCAAATAATTGCAATGAAAAGGTACATTGGAATAAATATTAAATTCAGTCATGCTTATGACTGGAAGACCACCCATGCAGCCTCAGCATCAGATGTAATAACTTTTTTTCTTGATGTTCTCTTTCCTTCGAGATTAAATGAGTCTATTCTGCCAATTAACAACTGATTTTTATCTCAGAACCAGTTTCTCCTGGATGTTAATACAAATTTATCAAATTGATGAATGTTCCTCTGCAACCTCTGCAGCAGCTGGTAGTGAACCCATATGAGATGAGGGAGGATTTTATGATCCTTTGGGTGGCCAGAAAAGCAAGTGAACTGAGTGTGACATTAAGGAATAGTACTTGAACTGCTGGAACTTAACTTGGCTGTTAACCATTGTTAGAGATCTCTCCAAAATACAGAATATCCTAAATGGAAATAAACTTCTTACCAACAACTGAGACATCTACCCTTTAATTAATGGAAGTGTGAAGGGCGTTGTAGCAATCTGGAGATTGCTTATGGTTATCCATCAGTCAACATATCAAATTAGGACTGTTCTAGGAGATTCCATCCATTGTCTGAGTTGAACAACTAGCACTGCTTTAGCCATCAGAGCTTAGCAGCCGCTACTTATTAAAGCTGCCTGCTTGAAAACTCACACTAATTTCTATTGTAATTGCATCTGTTTCATTGGACTGGACATTTGCCATTGTGTGACAGGAAAAAAATGGCCTCACTAGTTCAAGAAGAATAATGCAAATACAGAGTTATCAACCTACTTGATAGCTGATACAATAGTACTTTTACTTTGGACCTACCCATGATGAATACTGGCTGCAGAAAGATCTGCAATTTTCTAAAAAAAGAACTACAGAATCCAACTACAGAAACTCAATATAGGCTAGCATATAAATCACTGGACTGAAACTCAGGAGATGCTCCACTGGCTCTTCCACTGGAATACTGAATGACCTCAGGCAAATTCTTTTGCCTTTCTTGCCTAAGTTTTGCAGAATATGGAATGGAATTAGCAATATTTTACTTCTGCTCAATTGAGATTTATCAATTTAAAAAATTTTGTAAAAGCTAGCTGTTTATGTATTAGATATGTAGAAGCTGATCAAATTATGCTAGTTGAATCTTTTTCTTTTTAGTTGAAATAATGTGTTACTATAAACAGATTTGTCCATCTTGGAATAAAGCACAGATCTCTATAGAAAAATTCTAAAGAAAAGGCAAATTGGACTCCAAAACCAAGGCAGCATAAGGAATGGACACCATCTACAAAGAGCCATGCATGCAGAGAAATCTTTAAAGCTTGTGAGCACCCAGTACCCCAGTGAGTCAGACAGACTTTCCTGAAACATTGTCTCCTAAAAGCAGAGACAGTAAAGTACTTGAGATGCTCTGTTGGTAGAATAAAGACACATCCACTTCTAATGGCTGACTTAATACAGGTATTCTGGCAATTGCTCAAATACAGGTATTTGAGCAATTAACTAAATGTTTTAAGACTCATTGTACTCGCTGCCATTAGTTTACACAGTCTTTATTCATAAGCCCTAAGACCTGATCACAACCTTAGCTAAAACTTACTCCAAGAGTAACTACAAGGAAAGTCTTCCTGCCAAAGGCCCTCTCAGCAAGAGGACACCTGATTAGCTTCATGGTAAATGTGGCTTTTGTCAGTATAAAAAAGGACAAAATCAGAAAGATTTGTGAATCAACACAGTGGGGAAAAGAACATTAGCACAGATAAGAATACTCAGTTTAATCACTATACAGGTACAGAGAGGTAAACAATAATATACCATAAAATGAAAGAACAAAGATCATCACAAATATCATATTTCCAAAGCCCACTCCCAACCAAATGAGACTGTAGGAACAGCTAGTAGCAACACCACACAATATTTCACCTAAAACTTGCTAACTAGAGGTTAGGAGAAGACAGACATTACCACCCAGCAGTTGGTTGGTAGATATAAGAATGTCCTGACCTTGTGGTGTATGGAAACTATCTGCTGTGGTAACAAATAAATGGCTTTCAATCTGAAATCTCTCCTCGCTACTAAAATAAACAAATAAGCAAAACAAAACAGCAACAGAGAAAAATACTGATGGGTTTAGACTCTGTTCAGCTGCCATCCTGACTGAAGATGACAACTGGGGACTACCAGCAGAACCACGAGAGAATGAGGATTTCCTGTCCACAAGCCACTGTCACCCCAGATCCCAGCCCCAGAACAAAACCTCTGATCAGGACATTAGGAAGTTGTCATTAGGCAGTCACCTGGAAACAGATACTGAAAAGATTTCTTCAGCCATTGGAATCACTGGCTGATTGGTGGATATCACTTAGCACTACAAATTAAATAGCAAAAGAACTAAAAATATCTCCTAAGGGAAAGGTAAAAAGACAGAAGGAGCATAAACAGTGCTTCCTTTTGAGACTGAAAGCAATGAGTGACAGCAAGACAGACACCAGGCAGAATGCAGTTTCATTCCTGACAATACAGAATTCAAAAACCTTAATTTTTTAACAATTTTCAGTTAACTCTGGCAGTGGAAGTCATCAGAGAAATTGTATTAAACGTGCTATGCATGATCAAGACTTAGCATCTCATAAAGATTTAAGGATTTAATGTTGATCAAAGCCTAAAATCTGTAAACCCTTGTAACCTCCCTTAACCAGGTAAATTCTGGTAAACCTGTTAAAAGCTTGTGATAGAGGGTTAATATGGATGAGAAAAAACTATTCAGTATCTGACAGCCAAAAGAAAAGGAAGGTTATGAAGACTTTCTGGAAAACCAAAACATGTAGAGGAATACTTTTTTCATCTAATTGTCTAAGCCAGTAGATTGAGAATGCTATTGGCACAGATGACCAAAAGATCTCAAGAACTTTAAAGAGTTGAGAGGCAAAAGAAATTCATTAAAACCCGTTGTCATGAGGTGCTAGGGCAAGAGAAACAAAAGCTGCAGCCTTGTCTGTTTTGTGAGTTCCTTGAGTCAATTCAACTGGCAGATTTTACACCCAAGTGCTGACACAGATTATGAGACATCTCGTGTTTCTGCCAGGAGCCCCAGTGCAGGGGACTCCAGTGGAAGCAGCCTGCAGTACAGAAGGCTTAGGACTGCTTGTCTCCTCTGTTCCAGAATAGCAGATTGCTGCAAACCTTCAGGATCCTTAAATATAAATGCATTCTAGTGAAAAATGAGAGAGGTGGCTTGTCAGAGCTGAGTCCTCAAGGGCTGAGCTTCTTAGGCTGTGAATTTGGGCAGACTGCAGTGAAGGGACCACTGTGACACCTCCTGAATGTGCCACGCACTATAAGGGAAGTGAGACACACCAGATAAATGATTTGGTAGCTTTTCACCCAGTTGGAGGGGACTGTCATTTTGGCTGTCTTTTGTAGCTTAAGTTTAGAGTTACTGTATTCCAAAACCCAGCAAAATATGTAAGGGCGGCCCCTCAATTATATCCACTTACAGGGAAGAGCCATCCAGGAGACTGCTGGCCAATCATTGTAGCATAACAATGTTCAGCAGTGTCACAAATTCTGGGTATCTGCTCCACCAGAGCTCTGATGTTGGGTTGGACTTCCATAGCCAAGGCTTCCATTTTTATTTGGTGCAGCCACTATCAGGAAAAGCAAGTATTTTCCGCACAAAAGAAAACAAAACACCAGCCAAAACAAGCAAACTAACTAAAAACAAACAAAAAATCCATCCCACAAATAAACAAACCAAACTGTAAGCCCCATTAATACATGGTATTTGACATTATTCACTCAGCTCACTGTTTTTCTGAGTATTTTCACCATTGCATTATCAAATCCTGTAATAATACTACTTTATTTAAGGTATTCTCTTCATATGCATTAGAACATTTATCCCCTAGGGCTGTTATTCCTGGTAAAATAAGAAATAGGGGGAATTTATTTTTTCCAGATCTTTATTCCCTTGCTTAGTCACTATGAGATGAAACCAACAACATCAAAATTAACAAGGTTAGAAGACAGAGAGGCAGATGAAGGCATGCACAGATCTAGGACCTCCAGATACATAACCACACACTTTAGATGAGTAGTGAAAAGATTATGCTGAAATAAAACATAGCTTTTTCCATTCTATATACTACAGAACAGTCTTTCTGTGTATGGCATTTTTTGTCCCTTGTAAAAAGCATTTACAAAATTCTCCTAACTTCACAGTAATGTTATCAGAGAATGTATATATTCTCATTTTTTAAATCTATTTCTAAAGCAAAATAATTCTTGTTGAACTATGACAGAAAAAGATCCAAAAGGTATTTTAATTAAATAAATTACAGCAATATTATTTAACATATTTTTTTTGTAACATTGGTGAGTAAAGGAAGGAATATGCCTGTTCTTAATTTCATTTGGTGCCATGATGAAGTAGAAGCACTGGAGAGTGGTAATCGCAAGAGTAATTTTAGCTGCACACTATAATATGCTGGAAGTGACTTACAATGGCATCATTATGCAAAGTCTATTATATTTGTCAAAGCCTTTTAAGTAACAGCAATGGAAACAGTGAGAAGAATAGCAAGATGGGGCCATCAGATGAAGAAGGAATCTTATTCTATGGAAAAATATTTGCACACCTCTTTTTGAATCCTCTCATGGCAGTTTTATTGTTAGGGCTTCTGCAGGGAAACAAACACTTGTACTGATTATATGGGTCAAGACTTATTTTTTAGGAGATAACACCTCACTATATGAAATCACAAATTTGTAAGACAGTGCAGAACCACTTAAGCAGCTATTCTTAGAAAACAAGATTCTTATCTGATCAAACATTTCTTGGTCCTTTATGAAATACAAGTCAAAGGACATTAAGAATCACAGACTGTTGCAAATACAGGACACCTAACCACTCATTTGGATTACAGTATCCAGAACCACTGCCAAATGGAAAAAGCATGTCCATTTTTAAAGTAGCATTAGTACACAGTGATTTTTTATGGCATCAACCAGAAAAACTATTCTGGCTTACCAATCACAATACTTTCTATTCCAGCCTATTATCTCTGCAAACCAGGAGCCCAAAAACACTTAGAGAACTGTTTAGAACTTGTGCAGAAGTGTCTTAAAGGGATGGTACCTTGGTATCTCTTACCAGTATTTAATGTAAACAATTACACAAAACAAAGTAGTTCATCAATTAAGGAGAAAATCAGAGGCTAGAGAGTTCTTTGAGATCTATGCATTATAGACACTTGGAAGAACTGCGTATTATTCTTTCTGGAAATTGTTTTTAAGTATATTACAAGACAAAATTAATCATATTCTTAAATCCTCTGAAATATAACAGGTTTCAGAGGAATGCATTGTAGGAGTATTGCAAGAAGCAGCATGAATAGAGTTACAATCCCTCTCAGTTTTTAAAGCCATGCACCCAATCCTGGATACACAGGTGTGCACCTCCCTTTTACATTTTGTAATAACATTAAGTCTCCCTAACGGTATGTTTGAAGTCAGTATGTCCACATTAAAAAGAGTTCCAATCATATGCTCACAAGACATGGCAGAAGAGGCTTTAAAAAGCAGACTTACTAAATCAGTCAAGCCAAACCTCAAAACTCATTTTCTGCTGCAATTTACAGAATGGAGACTCACAAAACTTATACACATATTAGTCTCTCACTTCTCTAGCATTTACAGGCATTCAAAAAAGTGGGGTTTTTAAAGACAATTTTTTTTCCCTTACACTTAACTCTAAGTTTCTTGTTTAGCTTAAAAACAGCAGCAAAATTAAACATTTTCTTAATGAAAAAACTACTGACTGCATGCATTGTAGGCATCAACAGCTACTAAAGACATCTAGATTTTATGTCCCAGTTGTGTGATCCAGAATCCTAATTTGTCTAATGTACAATAGAAGCAAAGCAAAACTACACTAATCTGAAATACCATTTCAACTGCTCTTAATTTACCTTTTATGACCCGAAGCAGGGCCTGAGATCTGCACTCCATGCTCCCACCACCTTCTGGGTATAGCGAAATCCAGTCATGGAAACTCAACTTAGACAGAATCAATTCTTTCCGTACTTAATACAAACGAATGTGAACTAAATATATCTGATCTTCTTTTCCATTAGATCTAACACTCCTGAAAAGCCATGGCAGAATTTGCATTCAAGATGCTGACCAATAATGTGCATTTTTACTGTGGCAAATAAAACTTTGTGCCATATGGCTGATTAGAGATATTCTCTCTCTTTTTCTTCTCCTCTAAACAGCTGGGTGAGTAACAACAAGCAAAAGACAGTCAGCAGCTGCACACTGTTATCATTACTTTGATACTGCTTGAAGGAATCTAAGCCTTCCACAGGTATGCACCTGAGATTAGACGCAAAGAGTTTTCCTCTCTAAATATGAGAGGAAACAGCTATGGGAGTTATAATTATGTTTTACAGGTGTCATCAGAACAATGCTTCCAAATTTTACCCAGAACAAACATACCCTCTTTCCATTTTGTGATCAAATTTTTCAAAGACCTTCAGGGAAAAGATATTATTGTACAAAGGCAGCAGCAGCGAGCAAATAAGTATAAAGGCAAACACTTCTATTGCAGACTTCCCAACTTTATCTATTTCACCTATGCAACTTTAGTAGTTATCCAATAGGATCTGCAAACAGAGCATTAACTGTTCAAGCCCCATGTTTGATTACTGTGTACCAGGGATTCCCAGGCTGGAATGCCACTGCACCCCCACAGCTGGCCCAAGTTGCTAATCAGAGGAGAATTAACGAGCCACGTGCCTCTGGCTCCTCATTAGTCAAAAGGTATTTGGAAATGATAATGGCTGAAGGAACTTCACCTGATATTACCTTCTTTGCACCCAAAGTTTTAGTGGCCACAGGAATGCCTGAGCTGAGTGTCACTTGCAGCTGGGGCTGAGTGGGAAGAGGGAATTTGAAGTAACAGGTAGAACATGCTGCAGAAGCAACTTCCATTGTGGACACCTCTCTGGCCACACAGCTCTTGCCTCACTTCTACCATCCCATCTGAAAGGGAATGTAATTAATGGCTGTGAAGGTAACATATTTTAAGTCTTTTGTTGCTGTTTTATTATAAATTTAAATTAAGAAAACCAAAAACCAAAACCAGCCAAACTAAACCACAAACTACTGTTAATAATAAAGATGTTTATGGTACAACTGCTGCTGTGTTACCTCCTCTCCCTAAGTGACCCCCACCTGTGGAAGGGAAGAATGCATACTGCTTTCAGCTTCCCCCTTCAGGGAGCTGGAGACTGCATTTGGGTTTGGACTTTGGAGATTATCAGGATAATTGCTCAGCTTCTTTGGATGGTGGTTCTTCCTTGTACATTAAATAAGTGAATGAGAGGAATATTTCCCAGAACAGCACAGTTAAAGAGAACAATGCAATATCTATAAAAAAAAGTTAATTTTTTTTCCATGATATGTTTATCTTTAAAAAGGCCTTATGATGATTCTCATCCAGTCATCCTACTGAAAGTCACCACTAGAGCTATGCACTCAGTCACAGGGTTAAGAATTTTGAGAGTTCATCATAAAAGATGTGTAAAGCAGCACAAATCAAAGGAATAGTTGTACAGATTTCACAAGCTTTTTGTCTCATGTTACACATGAATAGGAAAAATAAAACCCATTGGGTATATAAGGTTCCCAACTAATCAGGGAATGACAGTTACAGTGCAGCACTAATTGTGGTCTTTGTGAATATTAAAGGTCTTTTTCTATGCATACAGATACATTTTCAGGACAGAAAACACCCCTTCATTGTTGGAAATCACCTAGAAATCTCTGGACACCACTCTACCAGCAGCTGTGTTATTTTTCTTTAAGTTTAAGTTATTGCACATGGCATCGTTGCTAGGTAGGACTTGGCTTCCAGCTTTGTAACACTGATGGCTGAAGTCTGGGCTGGACTAAGAAACAAGCAAAAATTCAGAGGTGAAAATTACCTCTGTGGGGGTGGTTTGTATTTGTTAATGCCTTTTAAAAATTGTCTTGGATATTTGCTTGAGCAAGGTATTGCCAGCCTCTGCTCTCCAGGCATCCTAGCACTTGTACTCTTGTTGCTTTCAAGTTCAGTGTCACCAAGATACTTTCAGGCAACAGATCATCTAATAAAGAACAATATGATGTCAGTGTGTAATGACTTCTTGAGAAAAAGAGTGATGTTATTCAGCAATACAAAGAGACAGTCTCACTTTCTTCTCAGATAAACAACTTGGTAATGAAAGATTTTTTTAGAGGTATGGAACAACTGAAGGAAATTTAAAGGGGCATAGCAACTTGTATGTTAAAAAGCCCAAACATCCACATTTTAAATATTAATAACAGACAAAGCCACTGATTCCATTTCTATTGACAGGAAATTAAAAAATAAACACATAAAAATTCAGACGGAGATTTAAAAAACATTATCCAGTGACAGACTCTGAAGAAAGGAGTGTTTCTCAAAACACAACATTTACAGAAAAGCAGTAAAAATTATCACTATGCTCATGTTTGCACTAAACTCACATTTGATGTAACTGATTAAAATATAGTAGATGGCACTGGTACCTCATGCAGGAATAGAAGTTTTAAACTATGAATGCTACAAGAGTGAACCTTAATAGGCACACAAAGCACTGGGGTCAAGCAGTGTCAGGAAGGCTTGAGATGTACCTGTCCTACACTTCTTCCTATACTTTAAGTCCCCTACACTGTCCAACATCCCTAACATGCCCTAAACATCTGTACTGTAAGTGCAAATCAGGTCCAAATCCCTGAATATCTTTGGTTTTTTAAATTCACTAATGCCACCAGCACTCTGTGGGTGGCAAAAAGATGGTCATTATGAAAAGATATCATGAACCATTTTTAAAGAGAATACATTTACATTTACCACAGTCTTATTGCTAGTCTTGGTTTTGTTCTTTAATAGTGCTAAATAGTCACTTGGGAAAGTATATTATGTACAAACGGTGCACACACGAGCTTAATTCTTCTGCAACTTCAGACAGGAGTGTAAAAAGCAAGCTGGAGTCCAAAATCAAGGAGGTAGAGCTCTATCAAATCTGATGCAAAGCCTAATCTGTCTTTTGTCTGTACAGTCTGTGGAACATTTGAAAGGGAAGCAAACACACCAGCAAACATGGCATGTTACTTGTCTCAAGGGAAGCTCTGAATTTTTGATCACTCACCCAGTCACAGATAATCAAAGGAAGGACCTTGCGAACCAAAAAATTTCAGGGCAGGTCATCTACTTCTTCATTTCTTTCCCTTTAAATAGGTTGTATTCCAACTTATCAGCAGGCTATGTTATAAATGGTAAGAGTCTAAGAAAGTAGTAGAGGCAATATTTATGTCACCAAAAATTATTTCTAACGCTGCTTCTGTGCACCCATTGTTTAAGTGGAATAGATGGACAGCTTTTGTGGTTTCTTCTCACTCCAAAGTGCACAAAGTAGTATCTTTCCTAGTGCACAATCTTGCAAGATTTTAGAGAAGTGACATTCCTGTTGTTGGCACTGTCACAGGCAGACAAACCCAGTTAGCTCAGTGCTCACTGCCTACTGAGTTGGATCATTGGTGTAAGACAGGGTGGCACTGACAAAATACCAACCATGAATCTGGAAGACTCTTAGTTCACACTCTTGTCCTTCTAATTTATAGCTCAAAAGATATTAACTGGTATTAAAATAGAAAATTATTTTATTTTTAATTCTCAGTTTGAATAACCAGTTAAGAATACAGTAGCAGAAAATAAAATTAAAAATCGACTGTAAAGCTAGCTGGCAAAATAAAACACATAAAACCCTACATAATAACTCTTACATGCTCAAAAGCTGTGGTAATTATCAGAATTGTACAGTGTTTCTTTAAGATAGTGAAGAGTTGATGGGGCTGGTTAGAAAAGCATGAACAGGGCCTCTTGCTTATCTTGCACCTGGCTCAAGCAAAATCTCGGAGGTCTCACGGCCCGATGTTGTGTCAGTGAGGCACAGGAGAACATCAAGCCTCTGCAGCAGCCAAAAGCCACACTCCCTTCACTGTGAAAAACAACACTTGTTATAAATCTGTTTCATTAAGGAGATAAGGGTGTGCACAAAGACCCTCTGATGAAGGTCATCAGAGAGAGCCTTTGCTGCTGCCTCAGTAAGTGGAGGAGGAGGGCCAAAGTGTTTGTTCTACCTCTTTGTCAATTATAAATTCTGACAGGGTAACGGAGACTCTCATTAAGCTCCATTAACATATTGACTTACACGTCCCTCAGGATTCAAATGAAGGAGAACATGGGACATGCAATGCATGTATGACCAAAGTCACCAAACCCCGTCCATACCATGCAATTGTTCCATCCCCTTGGGACAGACAAAACTTTATAATATAAAAGGGGAGGCTTCAGGGCACAAAAGGCTGGAGGAGGAGAACACCTTTGCAGGAGGAGAACACCTTTGGAGGAGGAAAACATCTCTGCCTGCTCAGGATCAGCCAGCGGACTGCGTCTCTCCCCCTCTCCGGAATGGATGCCTTTAGGTGAGCTTTGCGCCTCCAACTGCGTTGGAGTACACTCGGGAGGATTCACTACATATATATATATATATACACATTATATATATAGTTATAGCTATGAGAATCTTACTGTACTTTCTGCCATGACACATGTCAGTACTCATTAGCCAGTGCACCTGCCCCAGTGCAATTGGGAACCTGCTCTCTTCTTGTTTCAATAAACCTTCAGTGAGTATTTGTGAACCTGGATCATGCAAAGTCCTTGTTGAACAAGATCAGACATGGTAGGGGATTGATAACTGCACTCCTGCGTTTCTGTACTCCTGCAATTTCCTCTTTTGAGCCCAAACAGAGCTAGAGGGTTAAACTGGCTGAAATGAAGCCCAGCTGCACCCAACCCCTCTGATCTCTGAGGACTGGCTGGGACACAAGGGGGTTCATTTTCTCCTAAATACCTATACCCTTAATGCAACAATGGCCCACTCATCCTTCTCAGTAAATGTCAACTGATATTCCTATTATCCCACTGAAAAGAGTCCAACTGTCCCATGATTTGGTTGGGTTTTTTTTTCATGGAGGAGTTAGATTACAAGGATGCTCATTTTTTGGTAGTATTTTAAGAGTAAATAGCATTATTCCTTCAAGGTATAAGTACAGTTACAACCTATTTCCTTTAATCCTTTTTCTACATCCGAAGCTGACAACTAACATTATGCAGCTGATTAACTATAGTTAAAGATACAACTAAGGAAGCCACTTTCTCTACTTAATATATAGAGATGACATAAATTAATCAGGTCAAATGTGGGTTGTCTTTTTTTTTCCTTTTCATTCAAGACTTTGTAGAATTATTTTAAATTGATCTGATGACTTTCATGTTGTTTCTATTATAATACCTACCCATCAGTGACTGTTTTGAAAACTACTGAATGGAACCCAGTGTCTGAAATGATCACTATTAAAGAGTCTGCCCTATTTATTTTTTTTAAAAGCTGACCTTTTATATAGTTATTCTCAATACAGTAATCTCCACTTTCTTTTTGGTTTGTCTCCTATGGACTTTTCTGTGAACACAGCAACAATGAAAACAGACTGTTTTGAAATACTACCTTCTGACTTGCCAAAATTTACTCTACAGTTTAAGAAAGTCCTGCTACTTAAGGTCTGGTATTTTCTTTGGCTACAGAGCCCTGAAATTCTGACTAGAGCTGTGAAAACCCAGATGATGAACAAGCACAGTAGTGCAGTGTATTGAGGATTTAACTTCAAAACAACTTCCCAAGTTTTCTAGGTTCACTAGCCTCATCAAGCTAAATTCAAGTCAGCAGCGCTGTTCAAATATAAGTCAGGAAATAAAAAATACAAAAATGTTTATTCAATAAGAATTCTTTCAATAGAAATCATAGGAGCTTAATGCCAATCAAGGGCAGAAAATGGCTAAAAGCCCAGTAAGACAACATCACTGGATCTCACGCTCACCTGCCTTCTAACTGTGGTACCTGGACATCCTTCGTTCACAGTAAACACTACACTTTACAAATGCTGTAAATGGCATGTTTTACATTGTAAATGATTTCAATTCAGTTCCACTCAAGTTTGACTGATAAAAGATCATTTCATGCACTTTTGGGAAGAAATAATGTGAAACCAGTGCCCTACACACTCCCATTCTCCACGGCTTTGCACAATTGTTTATACTTTTGCAAAACACATGTAAACTGGCACAAAGTGTTACCATTCTGATTTGTCTTTATTTCTCACTGTTAGGGGGAACAGCTTAAAAGCAGAAGACTGAAGGGATGGACTGTAAATCACTCAAGTGACACTGCAAGTGGGAATAACCCTTGATAAACCAGTGTGTGAACAGCATGGACCAATTTTAACAGTGTCTGCATCTCCACTTCTGTGCCCCTGTCTGGGTGCTGCTTCAGGGATCCCTGACTAGCGAGGTAACAGAAATAAATTAATTCATTGTATTCTAGCCCTGACTTTCTGGTTATCCCAGCTGCCTGCCTGTGCCTACTCCCACCTTTGGAACAGCTGGCAGGATCCGGGAACAACCATGTCGTGGCTAGCGAAAAAGTCAAAAAAGACAAAAAAGCTGAAAAAGTTGAAAAAGTCAGGGGCTGGAGAGGCTGTGGCGGTGAATCCCCACATTCCAGGATGGCCCAGCACCGAGCGCTGGACCCCTGTGGCCACTTTCCTTGCCACGATGGCTACTCCAGAGACGTGGCCCGAAATAGATGACGGGGTGGTGGTGAACCCCCACAGGGTTGAGATCGCCATGCGCGGACTGCCCTGGAAAGCGGCATCCAAGTCTTCCCGCAAGCTGGCGGGGAGGCTGGGGTGGCTCCTGGCCACGGGGCTGAGAGCTCTGGACCGGGAGGTTATAGCACTGCAGAGCAAGGTGAGCGAGCTGGAATTGGTCACCTACGCCCGAGCTCGCGACTGCGAGGCCATAGCGCTGCAGAGCAAAGTGAGGGAGCTGGAGCTGGTCACCTACGCCCGAGCTCTGGAACGTGAAGTTACAGCGCTGCTGGGCAAAGTGAGAGAGCTGGAAAGGGAAGTTGTGACTTTACGGGCTGCAAAGATGATTGCACATGAAGTAACCACCACTCAAGCAGAGCAGTGCTATGAGCAGCAATGCACTATACAGCAGCTGGTGTCACCTAGGCATAAATATGTGGAAAATAAGGTGCTGATCTCCCAAGTTCGTACTCCAGCTATGAAATCTTCACGGGATCCCAAGGAATGGGATGGAAATCTTTGGGGTGAGTACTCAGACTTTGAGATTGAGATTTAGCCAGATTAGCAGATAGTGGGGTGACATAGATCACACACATTTACACTTTGAAAGAGTTCCAATTATGCACTCCCGGACAAGGAAATCTTTTTGAATTAGACATAATAATTCTAGATTATATAGTCTCATGGGCATTGTGGCTGATGACTGGAACAAAAAGCAAAAAAAAAAAAATCTGTAGAATTTTGGTCCAAGTTATTCCAAGGCACTGCTAGCATTATACCCTGATGGGAAAAAGATGTAGCTTGGGCACTGCAATAAACTGAAGGAATAACAGGCCAAAATAGCATGACTCTACACCTTCACTACAAAACACAGTGAGGACCAAAAATCTTTAAGATATTGTCTTTCCCAAAATATTTCCCATAGAGGAAATGGAATTGTTTATACCAATGGATTGTGCAAATTCTTAATCTAGATGTGATCATTCATATAATAACTTCTGACAATGCAGTATTGTTGTTTTTATCTTCTTCCTTTTATTCTATATCCTGTGTTAATATCACGTTCTCATTTGCTTGTATTTCATGTATCTTTGATTATTTCCTGCGCCTTATCTAGGGGGAATGCACTAGAACTATGTTATTGGTGTCACAAACCAAACATCCAGTCAAAGTTCAATCTGAAATAGCAGAAGCCACACCTCTCCAATCTGTGTGGACAATTACCCCATCTCCAGTTACCAAACCTGGAGTGATATTAGCTGAAGGAGCTGAAGCAACCACATGTGTATCACTGGACACCGAGGACACTCCTGTTTTCCTCCACAGGCTGGCTTGTTGTGCTTTTAGGTTTGTACTGTAAGCATATATCTTGGATAAGATTCTGCAAAATCAGTATGTAAATACTTGTGTGTGTTTGTTTTTTACTGTAGCTAACTTGCCATTATTCTTTCTGGGAAGTGTCTGTAGAGCAGGTGACGTGTGCCCTCGTGTGAGGTTTAACTTGGATATCCAAGGCAGCTGTTTCTTTATATTTGGGAGTAACTGCTGCACACTGTGGAACCTTGCAACACTGGTTACTGGAGAACTACATCCCCCTTCAACACCATGAACTCTGATTCGAGTTTGAAGGCATGTGCTGCTCTGACCTGGCTGCAGAAGCAGCATGGAGGATATCATTCAGTATCTTGAGGACTTCAAATCACAACCTACCAGTGATGCCTGACAGGAGGGGTGGGACACTTGACTCAGAGAATTATATGCTTATTTGTTTATTCCTTTTCCCCTGCGCTTAAGTGCCTCTGTAAATCCCATATGCCACATTCCCAGCCCTAGCAGCAGTGGTCTCTTGAGCAAGGAGATGGAAAGTTGGGAGGAACGGGTTAAAAAGTGGAAGATTGGCGAGGAGGGCTGTAAATGGCTCAAGTGACCTTGCAGCTGGGAATAACCCTCGATAAGCCAGTGTGAGTGAGATCCCCTGGCATGGACTGAGTTTATAACAGTGCTTGTGTCTCCTCTGCTGGGCCTCTGCTTTGGGGATTCCCTGGTTAGCAAGGTAGCAGAAATAAATTTACTCTCTGTGTTTTGTCTCTGAGTTTGTGGTTGTCCTGGCTGCCTGTGTCGACTCACACCCCCACTCACTGTGCAGAGGTGTCAGTGCCAACACACTGCACAGGGGAGCAGAGAATCAGGGCCCACAGACTCTGAAGACACATTAGTACAAGCTCCTGTGAAAGGATAAGCAAGGACACTAAAACCACTGAGGAAAAGAACAATAATGGTTTTTCATTGATAATGCTATACATGTTCTTAGTAATGAGTCTCTCAACTCACTCTAAGTAAAGCAATTGGCATGTTCTTTAGATAGAGCAACAGTACAAATACAGCTGTGTATATCTGACACACAAGCGTTTGATTTTGGACTTGCTGAATGTTCAGCTAGTTGATGAGATCACTGCTGCTACATATAAAAAGCAAGGTATCTGCAGCATGTTTAATTCTGATACTAATCACTCTCCTCAACAGACTGAGAACCTGCATCAGGGTCATTCCTGTGCATCTTTTTTTGCCCTCAGATATGTTTGCAAAAAATTGCTATTCACCACAGGGGAGCTGGGAGGAGAACGCCTGGGAATTGATGGGCATCAATTGTACCCACAGCTGTGAGTTCTTCAGTTCTGGCTGCTGCAAACATACTTTCAGGTCTTTTCACAGTTCTTTCAGTGAAAAAGAAATGGAGCCTATTCCTTGGTGTTATTTCAACATCCTCACTGGCTTCAGTCTCTCTCCCCATGTTCAGACAGCTACTAAACCTGTCACCTATATGAAGACTGAGAGGAGAACAAGAAAGGTAGTGCAATCCTGCCATCAGACACTCTCTTGCTGTGTTGAGTTTTTATATAAAAGGTAGTGCAAATGATGTTTGGTGGGTCATTAAGTAACATGGATTCCCTTGTGCCATGGCATTTTCATACCTTTCTCTTGTCTGGATTTCACAGCTACCACTGCTCTTGCATTGCCCAAGTCATATGGCCTTGTCCCTTAATGTCAATGAAAGAGAATTTGGCTTTCACTGCAAAGTGAAAAGTCTACGTTCAACAACAAGTCTTAAAAGAAACTGCCAAAGAGACAGTAATAGAAATTGTTCTGTATTTGTTCACTACTCCTGCTTGCCCTTTTCAATAATGTCCACTTTCATTCCTTACCCCTTTCTCAAACAAAGTTTGTTATAATTATACTATAGAGGTCATTACCAAAAACTCAGCATTTACACAGAGTTACTGCAGAGCAGCATCTGAGCAACCACAGTATTATTTCTACACAGAATAGGAAATAACTGTGGTGACACTGATACCATTGAGTGGTAAATGTGGTTCTAGGCTGCCTTAGAGCTCTTTACTGTACTGGCACCACACCTGTTTCAAGTTACGTTTTCAGTGACAGAATAACAAGGAATATCTTAATCATAGAAGATATCTGCTTGATTAAAGATATATGCACATACCACATACCTAAACCTATAATATCCATAAGATCAAAAGAAAGGCACTAGAATTTACANTGATTAAAGATATATGCACATACCACATACTTAGGTATGTATAATACTTAGGTACCTATAATAACCATAAGATTAAAAGAAAGGCACTAGAATTTACAAAATAACAGTAATTGTCAACTTCCACTTCTGTAATTTTTTTCCTCTTTACATACAAGGCATCTTTATAAACCCATCTATTTCCAGTTGCTAATCAAAATCAAAGATGTTCTGTTCTTTCATTGAGTCCTCTACAAATTCTGAAAAATGTCTGTTTGCGTCTCTTTTGTTCACAGAAATCTTTGAATCATCTTTTGGTCTCATACCTAGAATTCCATAAATCTCCCAGGAAAGTGGGAAGTGTTTAAGAGAGGTGCTTAAGACATTTCAGAAAGTCTTTTTAGGCTTGCTTCTGTTCCTCTCTGAATAGTTTTGTTAGACCACTAAAAGGGAAAAATATGCAGTTTTTGATAAATAGTCTACTCCCCTACCTTGGTGTTAGATAAGATACAAGTAGACCAGTTTTCAATTACATTAGAATATGATATATGTGGTAAGGCATTCCTTAAAATGTGATGAAGAGGTCATCTAAAAAGAGACCCAGGAGGAAAACATGGCAAGAACTCAAGAGAGAAATGAACAGGAAGCACAGCTGACAGAAGTATGACTCTATAAATCCCACTTACAGCCACTCTTACACAGCACATTCAAAAAATAAATAGCAGTAACTCTACTGCATGTTTAGGGATTTTTCTTAGGAGATCCTTAACATTAACACTGCAGTGTCTCTGTTGCTCCAGAAAGATCAGAAATGAACTCAAAACACCAGACATGGCCCAAAAATCTCATCCTTACTCCTTCCTCCTAGTCTTTAGTTTAATATTTAAACAAGGCCCAAAGTATGGCTACTCCACTGTGTGACTGAGGCTGTCCATCACTGAGCCCCTTGGAATGTCACACTCCATGTGGCTGCTGTGCACAAACAGAAAATACCACTCTGGTACATCACCCTCTTCTTGGGCCTCTGCCTCATGCTTCCTTCCCACTCACTCTTGATAAAACTCACTGAGA
>VWYI01010135.1:658139-700639 GCA_013399455.1 Anthoscopus minutus | reverse complement strand
CAAACATTTTAAATAAATGGCAGTTCAAGTTAAAAATAATTTTAAATTAGTGACCAGAGAGAGAACAACACTGCAGGCTTTTTTGCCTCCGAGAACAGGAAAAACTTTCCACAACAATACATCTAACGAACCAGAACACTTGGAATTAAAGTTTTCAGGGCACTCAAAACACACCAACTTTCACATGCATTGTTTCAAATCCTCTTCAGTCTCTATCAGTTCAACCTCACTCAGAAGACTCTGGGGCTGTGTTTTTTGAAACTTTTCCCGACAGCCCTGAAAGGCTGCAGACAGAATTTGAACAATTTCAGGATCTTTTCTTTCTGATTGCTCTATGGCATTGTAAAATAGAAGTGACAATTTTTATAATAATGAAGAGTGTCCCCCCCCCCAGCCCCCCACAACATGTAGGATTTTTTAAAGTGAAAGTTAGAAAAATAATCTTCTTCATCCTGACATATTTTCAATCCTCTTAAAAGAATCTCAACAACTATATATAGTATGAAATTAGCTCTCTCCTGTTAGCCTTGTTCCTACATAGAATTTTCTAATGTGTCTCACCAGTAATAGATTGCAAACGAGGCTGTGACTCTAAGACTGTGTTTCATGGGTATTTAAACAACAGCATTAAGTACTATAGGAATCTGTGGAATGTGGAGTGCAGATTTATGTGTCTTAACAATTTCTTTACTGGTTTGTAATAAACCAGCAAACTAACACTATTTTTATATTAATTTGGCCTCAGAAGTAGAGTATACTGGAGCATGACAAGAACAACAAAAGTAAACTGGCATATATTTAATAACTATAACAGTGAATTGCCTCCAATACTAAAATATTTATCGAAACTGGGGGGAAAGAAAGCTAAAAAGAATTACCCTCAACAGCCTGCTACCAGCTCTTTAACAGTGGGCAATGTAATGCCTTAAGGTACCTCAAACTGTCTTTCATTTTCTAGACTTAATGGCTGATTGCAGAAATCAATGTTGCCATTAGTAACAGAGTATTTGTTATGGCATGATTTCCTCTGTTGTTAGGCTTGCAGAATGATTACAGTATTAGTGAGGTGCTTTCTTTATAAAGAGCTGAAGATATAACTTTCAATTTACTATCCATTAGTAAGTGACTTTGGAAATATACATGAGGCCAGAAATCTTACCTGTTATTACTTGGAGATTTTATTTCAGCAGTCATAGGCAAGTAACTTTAAAAATTGTACCAGGAAGCTCAATATTTTATAGACATCTCCAATGAAATATTATCTGCTTTGCTATTTTATACATAGCAAGTTAACATGACACACAATACAATTAAAATGTTTCAGTCCGATTTCTATTCTTCTTGTACTTTCAAATGGATGTGAATTAAGCAGAAGGCTTCATGCAAGTTAAAATCTGTGCATAAGTTAAGAAGATTGTCAAAAGGTTAGCCATTTGTATTCTTGAATCTCTTTTTAATCAGTTTGGTGGCCAGGTACAAGGACATAGCTAAGGAACTGACAAGGTTGTCAGAATGAGGGCAATCAGAGAGGTGAGCCAACATGCAGTTTATTAACTACAGCTCAAAGAAGGCATCTTTCCTCAGCCTTTTACACGGAGGACAGGGCAGGATCTGCAAGAGAGACACCATGAATAGGAGAGGAGGAGAAAATCACCTTCCAAAATCTGGAGGGAGAGGCCCTGGAAGCGACATAGCTCTTGGTGTCTGCTCAGAGCCTGCACGGTGGGAAGGTGTCAGCTGAAAGGCTGGGAAACCTGCCCTTGGAGGGAAAAGGGGTGAGCAGAGAATTAACCTCGAAGGCATTGCAGGAACCCAAACACAGATGTTCTGGAAAATAATACCACATCCCTGTGGACTGTAGGAAACGACCTGACAAGAGAACGCATAGACTATTTCACTGTTGTGATTTCAAATACAGCTATGAAGCTTTCAGTGCAGAGAGGGAAGAAGAAGTTATCATACCTGAAGAGGAGGGTGAGGAAGGATGAGGGCTGTCCTCCTGAGCACTCCCTGTCTGCGAGAGACCCCCACCTACTCCGCTCTCTTCAGTAATGTTAGAGGACCCTGGTGTTGTTGACCTGCTGACAGACTGAGACTCTTGATCACTTCCAGACCCACGTCGCTCATCGAGACTACCTTGAATTATTTCATCTTCTCCTTTCCTGTCTCTTTTGTGGACCCTGGAGTGAACGACCACTTGGTGGTATGTTCTAAAAACCCTTCCGCAGTCCGGGCATTCAGTTGGCTTTTCTTTTATGTTTCCATGACTTTGTAAGTTGTAATCGAGTCCCTGGTTCATACCATGTGACAAAAAATCTCTGCTGCCTTCTAAAGGGTCTAGTTTGCTTGGCAAGTCTCTCTGATTGCCCATTTTAGTGCTGTGAACCAAATCAGCAGGCATTTTCTGCTTAGAGCCATCTGCTCCTACTAACACATACTCCCGCTTCTCCTTATCAAACATAACTCCAGCATTTGCCAAAGTGTCTTCGTGGCTGCGCTGTATCTGCTGCTCTTTAGACAAAAAGCCATGTTCCATGGCCATTCCCCTTGCCATAAGCTGCCAGGCCTGATAGCTGTTTACTGGATCCATCTCTGCTGCTTTGGCGGCAGCTTGTAACCTTTCTATACAGCTGGATTTCAGAGGAGGCACCAGATTGAGACAGCCCAATAAAGAGTGTTTATCTCCTTCAGCAATACCGTGGCCAATGCCAGAAATGGGTGAAAGGAGCTTCCCCAAAACTTCTTTCTCTTTCATGGGCATATCTCCTTTGTTGTAGATTTGATTTTGTTCGCTTAACCTCGCTTTGTCAGGAGGAAGAAACCCACTCTGCAAACATGACAGATATCTTGAATACAAGTTTGCATGAGCTTCCTGGGACATGCTGCTGATGGAGACAGGTACTTCAGGATCATTAGGAGATTTGTTCTTTACAGATAACTTATTCAGGTGAACTTTCATGTGGTTTTTAAGAAACCAAGGCTCTTTGAATCGCCTCCCGCAGATCTGACAGCAGTGTTCAAAGGAATCCTTGTGCTTTCTCATGTGGCCTTTTAGGAACCAGGCTTGGCTAAACACTTGGCCACACACCTCGCAACGAAACTCATTGGTGGATTGCTCCCCATTCCCATTGGAACCCTGGCCCTGTGCTGACTCTGCAGTTATGTGAGCCTTCTCCACGTGGCTGATCAGCTCCTCCTCCTGCGAGGCGGCAAAGTCACACAGAGTGCACTTGTAAGGCTTGTGTAGGATCCTTATGTGCCTGTCCAGCTCTTCCCTCTTCTTAAACTTGCCTTTGCAAAACGTGCATCTGAACCCGGCTGTCTGAGCGACAACTTCTTCCTGGACACTGACTGGCTTTGGAGAGGGAACAGGGTTTGAAATATCAGGTGTGTTGTGATTAGGCGGCACAGACAAGTTACAGTTTGCAAGTGGCATCGGCTGGGTGTGCTGCTGTGCTTTCACATCAGGTCGTGGCTGCAAGAGGCTGCTCTTCATCTGCTTGTCCCGAAGAATTGCCCTCTCCTCCAGCTCATGTAAAAGCCTGTTTTCTTCTCGGACCCTCCCACGACCTTTGCCAAGGTTTCCAAGCTTGTGAGTACGCAGGTGTATCTTCAGGTTGCCTTTCTGAGCTGCTCTGTGGTCACAGTAGGGACACTTGAATGGTTTCTCTCCAGTGTGAGTTCGCATGTGTAGTGACAGGATGCTGTTAAATCGAAAGCGTTTCCCACAGAGGGGACAGGGGTACTTCCGGTTTTTCCTGGCGTCATCCTCGATGTCGCTCATCTGAGACATGATCCCTAGGTTTTGTCCATTTAAGAACTGCTGCAGATCCACACGCCCATTCAAGCTGGTATCAACCTCTCTATTGAGCTGGTTTGCCAGCAGGGCCATCTGGCTGCTGATGGGCTGGTTTGCTATGGACATGTGACTTTTGTCTTCTAGTGGCACTGACGCCTTGTCCTCGGGATTCTGCCTGTTCTGGAGCTCTGGGAAGGCATGGCTGAGCTGGGAAGTGATCTGGTGCAGCTTCTGACTCATTGAATATTGCCCATTGAGTATGGTGCTGTTGAGATGGGCGTCAGCTTCTGGCACAGCTGAAGAAACACCAAGGCACAAACTAGCTTCCTCCATCTCTGAAAATCAGAAGATATTTTTAGATTCAGACTGTGAAAGAGTTACAAGCATTGAATCACTGGTGTACAGTTTGCATTTTGTTTTACCTATTCATAATAATGCAAAGGAATTAGTGTAAAAACAATTAAAAGTGTCAGCTTGTGCTATGCAGTTTTGATCATATATGTATTCATTCCACATGTGTACCAAGAACTATTAATTACTATTTTAAAATATGCAACAATTCAAAATCAAATTATTACAGAAGGGGCAACCTTCTTACCACCTCCCTTGTCCTTCTTGTGAAACCGCACCTGTCTACATTTTTAAATCTATCGTAAAAGAAATCCTATGCATCTCTCCCATTTTCATTAAAAAAGCCAGCAAAAAAAACCCCAAATTAGAAAACCATTTGTAACTTTCAGTTCCATTAACCATATTCAATATATTACACATTCTACAATGAGAAAGATAGTTTTATGATTTGGCAAAAAACCGATGGTATGATATTTACTGGTGTACAATAAAACAAGATAATGTTTTGGGAAAAAATAAAGGACAAGCTTTAGAACAATAAAAGGGATTTTGCTTTAGTCAACAAAAAGTGCAGTAATATCTCATTAAGCTGATTAGTATGCTGCTTAGAAACAGTACTAGGTGCTGTAACACATGATTATAATCATAAAAATCCTTCAGTGTTTGCAAGTAAGCATTAACGAGGTATATTAAATTTTAAGGAGACTGCGACTAGCAGCTTTGTAAACCTCTGAGATTAAGATTTAACCCTTCTGTTACAAAACATTGTTATTTTGTCATTTTGAAACTGAGCCCATCAAAAGGCACATAAATTATCTTCTGCCAAGTCTTTTAATTCATCCTTGAGAACCTTCAGATTCCTGTTCCTAGGAAAACTTGCCAGATTATAGAAGGAATATCTCTGTCCTTCGATGGGTAAGACATGTGATTTAAGACACTTTGATTTGTTTTAAAGAGCTCTCTTATGGAACTAGATAAAACCAATTAAAAACTAGGGAAGGTGTTGTGGAAAGCCTCAACAAGTTTAAGAATTCTAATAACTTTCCTAATACATGGTAATGAGTACAAATTGTAGTTACACTGTGTATATTGCAGGAAATTAGAATTCAAAGCTGTTTGTTAAATGCAAGTGCTCTGTTCTGGTCTGCATAATTGTCCACAATAATCCATCCTTGCCACTTCTCTACTCTATACAGATATAATGTATCTATAAAATTCTGTTTAAAATATAAAGTTTCACATAACTAATTCATAAACTATATGATGCTATAAGGTTATATTAGACCACAATTAAGATTTTTGTTGTTCAGTGGAGTGATTTGACACTTTATTCACTCATAAAACTACTGAATTCTAGAGGTTCTTAAAACATTCATTTGGTCAACTCTCTCTTTGGCTTTAGCCAAAAGCATTTTTCTCACTGTGTCTTCTACAAAGTCTCCAGGCACACCCTGGGTGGACATCATTCCTCACACAGATTCACAGTGGCCACTTGATAGACAATTCAAGGTCCAGACCTGGCACATACTTAAAATGCATGTAATTGTGCTCATGGGAGCAGTCCAGTAGACTTCAAAGGGTGACTCTTGAAAGCAAAGTTCCACACATGATTAAGTATTTGCAGGATCAGGGCCCAAAGTAAAAAAACAACAAAAAAACATGGGAGGTCTTCGAGAGGAAACCTCTTTGGTCCTGACAGGATGACTGAGGTTGTGACACAATGCAGATCTTGTAAGTACAGGAAAGAGTTATATTCATGTGTATTAAAAATAAACATGAGCTACCTAATTTTGCCTATATATATAGCAGATCTTTTTCAAAATTTAACAGTCCTCTGATTCAGATCACATATTGGGGACCCATTATTTGCATGCTGTGAATCTTATTATTTTTAAAAATATTAAAGATACCAAATATGTAAAAGGACCCCACTTAAGTTTAGCTTGCAGTGTCTAATTTCCAAAGGTAAAGAATAGGAGAACACAATCAAACCAGGTATTCTCCTAAGGCCATGTAGTAAACAAGCAAAACTCCAAATTTCCATTCAAGTCTTCTGTGCAGTAGACCACAATCATTCAAAACGTGTGAACACACAACTTTTTTTTTTTAAAGTTTCCTTAACTTTTGAAACAAACCAAGTTTCATGTTCAAAAGTATTGATAAAACAACTTAAGACTTAAGGTCTTAAGGTCCGTCATTGCCTGAAGTTAATTGAGATTTTGAATATGTGCCTATGTACTTAAAAAAAAATAACAAATACTCTCCCAAATAGCAACAGGAGAGAAACCCCAAAACCTGAATCTACTTTTTTTTCTGAATTCTAGGAGTGTTATTTTTTCCCACCATGCTTAGACAAGGCTTGTTGGCAAACAAGAGCATGTCAATTCCAGAAATGCACAGCATGCGCTGACACACATACATTGAAGAACATTTAGAAAGGTCTTGCCATTATTCTATATGAGCTCCAAAAATGAAATCTAAATTTCATTTTTTTCAGTTGATCTCAACAGGACTTGGTGCTTTTACATGCTCAGAAAGGCTTGGGTAGTTAATTTTAGCGTTTTATGCTCTATCAAAGTTTGGAAAACCTGACAGATCCCAGTGGAATTTATTAATTCTGATGTTTAACCCTAAGCATCAGTTCAAATGCATGGTTATTTGGATTGGGGAGGGGAGTTGTGATTGAGATTTTAGTTATTCCCTCTTTTTCAAATATAACTTTAATAAAATAACAACAGCAATTGTAGCTGGAACATGGTAAGTTTGCCAATTTTTCCTTTTTGCTATTTTTTGTCTTCCAAAATCATATAGAAACATATAATGTAGAATATAGAGAGAATAATTTAAAAAATAGTTTAGAGGAATACTAAATCCATAATTTCTCATTTAAAGACTAATAATTTTGGATCATGTCGGTGGAGCCTAATCCCTCCACATGGATCTTTTGGCATAGGAAATGTTATACATTTTTGATTAAATATGCAGAAAGGTCAGCAAAGCCTCTGCTTAGTGAGCAACAACCAGCTCTGAATGCCGCCCACTCTGATCAGCTGTGCAGTTTCTGGGATGCAGCTACCACAAACTCGAGATGTATTCTTCCCCTAAAGTGCATTTCCCCCTCATCTGCCCCTGCTTCTCCTAGGCCTGTTCCTTCCTCTGGCTCTGAATTGTCTCCTCTTGTCCTCACTCCAACCTGGTTTCACTGTAAAGTATAACCACGGCATTGAAAGTACTCCTCATTGACATTTCTCCTCCTGCCATGCCCAGTTCCAGCTTTTCTGAACACAGGGACTTTGCTACTCTTCAGCTTTCATAGAAATCACCCTTGGTATCCCTTAGCCCTTTCACAGCAAAACCCACCAAAATCTCGTCTTGTATCCACATGCAAGACAGAAATAAAACACATTCTCATCCATCATTCCACTATGAATTAGATAACTCAATCTAATTTGCCTAATTTCTCAAAAAAATTAGCAATTTCATTCTCTCCCTCTTTATCCATCATCCCTGTCTAGATCTATGGCCAGACAGGGTTACACTAGGTGGGGTAAGGGACTTTAATTCCCCAGCAAGGCTCCTGCAGTTCACAGTACCCACCTTGGTGTCAAGGTATTCAAAAATAAAAAATCTGGAAATGTCAATTTAGAAATGCTACTTTGATGCTCCATGACAAGGAAAACATCTAGCTTTCAGTTTTTAAATATATGGTCTATCACATTATTTTCATGATCCTGATTTCTCGTATAAGGAAAGCACAGAATGTTTTGCCATCTCTCACACTGGGAACAGAAGCACAATGTTCTCTGTAGTTAACAAATGTTTACAAAATGAACTGCAAATCAAATTTGAGATTGTTAAGAAATTCAAAATATGTTTGTTGAAGTTCATTTAGTAAATTTCTGACCTTTAATTATCTCAAATATTGTGTAAAGACAGTGTCCCTCAAGACATGGCACTGCACCACAGCATGTTGGGATCAGGAGTTGCTATGGGCTGCCCTTTCTGCCCTAAATAAACCCTCAGCTCTTGCCCCAGTGAGTTGCTGTGGCCAAAAAGCCCCAAACCAAGCCTGCTGTGTGCACAGGCCACAGCCCAGCAGGGTGCACTGGGCAGGGCAGGAGCACCCTTGGGAAGCACCACAGCGACCATCTGAGGCTGTCCTGTGCCCAGTGTGCAGCATCCTGTTCCTCTGAGGAGGAGCTGAGCTTGTGAAACTCACTCTGACATATAGATATTATAAAAATACTTTCTCTCATCTCCTACATAAAGGTACAGTGAGACATTCAAGTCCCTTTGATGATACTAATAGTTATTTTGATTTCACTCGCATTTTTGCCCTCAAGACTATTTCCTGTGATATCAATAGCAAAAGTTCTGGCTTTAGCCATTTCAACTGAACACACAGATTTTATTTAACTATTTGAAATGGATTACTGGAATTTAAAACCAATTATGACACCAGAAATGCCTGTCATCACAACTACATTAATGTAATACGAGAAGCTGAGCTTCCTCTTGCTGGAAACAGAGGAAAAAAATATGGCAAGCAGAATGACAGAATTTAAAGATAAATCTATGCCTATGCACACATGTAAACATATGGAGGCACACGCATATCTGTATACAGACACATATGTGCAGACACACACCTGTTGTCTTTGTAAACAGATGGACCAAATTCAGCTCTTATTTACACCTGTTCATTCCTGCTGGACACACACACACACTGAAGCTCTCCTCTTCAGTGCTGTAGAGAAAACAGTCATTTTAAAACTACTGTTGTGCTGTTATTATAGCTTAGATTAGGTTAGTTAAAAGATTTACAGTTCAGTAAGCAAAGTAATGCTTTACAAGCTCACGTGTTTAAACTACAAGCTCGCTCTGGCCCTGATCCTCTGAGCAGTTAGAGCTACACACACTGTTACTTATGCTTTCAGAATATAGACCTGGTATTTATCTTTCCAGCTAGAGAAATTCACATATATCTACATTATCTTGTGGTCCACTGGCAAATTCTAAACACTCCAATACAGATTGCTTCAGTCCTTAGCAACTCATAAACAGGTATTGCTGAGATCAGAATATATATTGAATTTTTATTAAATATTGTACTTATTGTTGCAGCAGAAACAGTTGAACTAAGGCTGTGATAAGCATAATACACTCCTGTTAAGAAATACAGAACACCAGACTACTGAACCCTTTCAGGGTCATTAAACAGCTGTAAACATTATTACAAAAATAAACCAGAGATTTCATGCTTACATTTTAGCCCAGAGCTTGGTGTGCTGAGCAAGTACATTTTTTTCATCTCTTACAATCAACGCTGGTGACATTTGGGCATCCAAACAAATTACATCACAAATATTACTGAGGTGGGTAGGATACTGAGCAGTTTATTTGCCAGATGATTAATATATAAACAGTAGGGCAGGATAAATGACCTACTCTTCTTTGACTGATTTGTAGGCAATACTAAGAGACATAGATGTAAATAGTTAGATTTTAACAAAAACATGTGTGCACGGAAGGGGAGGGGAAGAGATCAGCTGTATTTAATGCCACCAGGACAGCATTATCCAGTCTGATAAAATGAAATAAACATTAGGCCAGATTCTATTCTCATTTTACTTATGTAAAATAGAGTAATTGCATCAACTTCATAGGAGTTTTTGTTAAGTAGGTGTCCTGTTCCTTGGGGTATAACATATCAGGCAAATATATGGTTTCTGGAGTATAACAGGATGTCTTTACCAAAAAAAAAAAAAAAGTTGGCCTACAGGTAACGTGTCCTATCTATTTGTTTTTATTTAAGCATTATTAAGGCCAGCTCAGTAATTGGTTATCACTGTTAGTGATGCTAGCACATTCAAGTTCCGTAGGCATTGCAAAGCCCTGCAAGCTGGTCTGAAGCAGGAGCGGAGCACAGCCAGCCCAGAGCTTTGGGGGAAGCAGGGCTGCCCCCATCCCACAGCCCAGGAGGCTCCAGGGGCTGCAGCCTCACCCCAACACCCACCCTCCAGCACCCGGGACCACGCAGGGGGCAGCTGGGAAGGCATTTGACAAAACTGTAGCTGCTTTGTAGTGCTGATATTTAAACAAGCTGCTTATTGATTCCAAAACAAAGTACTCCTTTAGTAACAACAGAGCCAACTCATTCCACAACAGTTTTTATGTCTTAAAGAAGGGTTAGCAGAGGGATTTTGAAGTTTCAAAAGTCATTAGCAGACAGAAAATGGTTTGCTGAGGCCGTACTGCCTTTGCTCTGGGCTGGGAAGAGAGTTGCTTTCTACAATACCTGTTACATCTGCAAGGTACTTTCTAGTTAGCATTGCCTTTGGGACTGATAACTGATCAGTGGAAGATAAATCACCAGAACAGTCTTTGCTTGGTAGCACCCATGGAGTGGAGGACTGTGAACTGTTTGTGATCACAATCTAGGAAGATGAGCACAGAGGAGAAGAGAGGTCATTTATAAATCTCACTCACAGATTAAAATAGAAAGATTAGAAGAATGCAGACAAGCTGTTTGATTTATTGCTACTTTGCATGTGACTTCACAAAATCTGTTTTCCTTCTTATTTATTCTATTTCACTTGCATATACTTAAGAAGTCAGATCCAAAGAAGAGAAAGATAAATAATTGGTACTGAAAGTTCAGTAGATTAAAAAAAAATTTTTTTCCAGGCACTGGTTGCATCTGGGATCATTATTTTTTAGCTTATAAACATTGATCCTCATTTTGCCTTTTTTTTTTCTAGTGATCTTTCGATGGCAAAAGGGAAGATAAGAGTGAATCCAAAATTCATATTGGAGCCTTATTTGTGGAATGCTTCATTAAATTAAAGCTTCTGTTACTTTAGAAACAGCATTTTTTAAAGTAAATTTGTTATTTTCATGTAATTTGGAATGTATACAACTGATTAAACCCTCTCCAATTTGATCAATTTCCTGTAGCTCCTATCTGATCATTCACTTTAATTAATCTAACTGGCATCCACATCAGATTGAAGAAACCTTAAAATTAAGCTTTTAATGAACCACTTTACCATCACAGAGTACAAATAAAATAATAAAATGCCTGGAAGACTTTGCAAAGCATATTTATTATTTCATTTTTTGTCATTTTTACAACATGGAAAGGGCTCTGAATCTCCTGTTCTCATCTGAGGGCACTGCACTGCGCTGGAAGTCGGCAATGCTCTAACCCATTATATAATATTAAAAGATACATAATGTTGACCCTATTAATCCTGCATTCCTCACACAGGAAAGTACCAAATAAAAGGCCAAGCACTTCAGCTGGGTAAGGACAGGAGGATCAGACCCCCTGAACCAATTACAGAGATCAATAAAGAAGAGTTAAGACCACAGAACTCAAAGCACAGTTCGAAACAATTTAAATCTAAAACTGTAATGCTAGGTTGATGATTTTTTTTTTCATTTCACAAAGGCTTAGACTTAGATTTTGTGCACAACTAAATATAATGTCAAATGCACATATGTCCCAAAGATCAAAGTATGATTGACTGTGAAATATTCATATGCAATAGCCCAGCGAGATTCTGTCTGCAAGGGCACCTGTCAGAAGCATAAGCTTGGATACAAATCATCAAATAAGTATGTAAAATCATTACTAAAATCCAGGCATGCAATCAGATAGTCAGTTGTCTGAAACTGCTGGACTGTAGCCAGCACAGTGGCTCAACAGACTAATGCTTTGGTCTTTGCAGATCCTCTGGGCCCTGGTTCAGTTCCTCCTGCTACTGGTCAGGTCAACTGTCTGTACCTAGCACTGACTTTCCTGGCACTTAATGCTAGGAGCAAAGCAAAAAAACCCGAGTCCATAAGTTGCCTTTGACCTGAGCCACAGAAACATCTGCTGGTTGAGTCACGAACTGCTTGTTGGCCAAGTTTAACAGGATCCGAGCCTGTTGCGGATCAGCTCTCTCAGCAGTAGGTGTCACTGCAATAAATAGATGGATTTCAAGGGACAAAGACACACATTGCCAGGGAAAATGCATAAATGGAACATCCCTGAATAGAGAGAGTTTCAAAAAGAAGTATGTGGTCCAATTAGACTTTGCCTTCAACTTAATGCAAAATGTTGAAAATATGGTTTAGGGAGGGATTAAATTACATGAGTGAGATTGCCAACAACAACGGCACCGTAATTCTGTCCTTTAGTCCTGTGTCACAGAGATCCTTTAATTCACATTAATCACCTCCCTGCAATCCCAGGTCTATTAGGTAAAGACTGTTACGGTTAAACCTTTTAAAAAAATAAAAAAGCTCTCCAACAAATTAAGTCATTTTCTCTAGTGGAACAAAAGACCTAGTTATATGGAAAGACACTGCACACTCAACTGTAGTTGCAGGACTGAAAGACCACAAGGTTATCCTATTTTTGGTCAAATTAGAGAGCCCATACCCAACCCTATCTGCATACAGAACAAGAAGAGATACTTATAACAGCTTGAGGGGTGGGGGCAAGATGTCTCAAGTATAGATTTAATTAATAGAATGCATATTTTGAAGAAGCAGTAACCAATTTATATTTGAAACAGAAATATTTGGTATGCCAAGTAATATCACAGAGATGCCAGCCAAGTCTACACCATATTTGGTTTCATTATCACAAAATGGTTTGTAGGATAATTAAGGATGCTCCAAATTGCGTGCTATTGAGTTAGACTGTAGACAAAACAATGCATCACTAAGCATATGGGCTACCTGTGATGACATCAAGACAGAAACTACGTGCCTAAGAAAATGTTTTAAGAAAAAGAGATTAATGCATTAAACCTTGCATAACCTGTTGCACATGAAAGAGAACATATGTGACAATACATGCCCCTAAAGTACACATATAATACAACTGCATTTATTTTACTTCCAATAATACTGAATGGGGAACACAAGAGAGGAAGAAATGTAGAGAGAACGAAAAGATAAATTGCTGCACACTTCAAGGTCAGTATATGTAAGAAAAAATATTTTTAAAAAGTCACCCCCATGAAAAGCATAAAGGGCCACACTACAAATGTGGAAAGAGCTCCTCCTTTCCCCCCAGCAGCTGCTGAAACTCCCACCAGC
This sequence comes from Anthoscopus minutus, assembly GCA_013399455.1. NCBI lineage: Eukaryota > Metazoa > Chordata > Aves > Passeriformes > Paridae > Anthoscopus > Anthoscopus minutus. The sequence continues at coordinate 687,393 of VWYI01010135.1, read as the reverse complement.
TCCTGCCCCAGTGTTCCCTGCAGGCCTCCAGCACATGGAACCCCAGAGCACATTGTGATCAATGCAGCTAGAGAGGAGAGGGACACCTTTGCTAAATGTTTCTTTGCTGGGTACAGAAATATCCAACATCTTAATACAATGCAAATGGGAACGGCAGAAATCCACAAGTAACTTGCCCAAATTCAGTGCTCCCAAAGAGCGTAAAGGGACCAAGTTTTCAGAATTTCAGCGCTGTAGAAATAAGTATCTCTAACTGATCATTTTCACATCTCATTTAGGAAAAAGCTTGCCATGTATCTTGACTTAAATGGATGGCTCATCTTCTGTAAAGAAGCCAGGGACAGCATCCAGAACTCTTGACTCCCATTGCTTAGTCCAGTATGCCAGATAGCTTTCCTTTATCAAACATAATTGACTGCTGAAAAGACTGGGTTTTTTAACTCATGGCAAACCTGTCAGCATAAAACTTTCTTTTTGTCAAAATACTACAGAGAGGTGTTGTTTTTTTCTAATAAAAGAGATTCCTGACTGTTAATTCCTTCTATCTCCAAATTCTATCTTCTTTCTTCCCTCAATCCAACTGTTTTTTTTCTCCCTATAACACATGAACTTGGTGACAAAAAATACCACATATAATTTAGGTGGTCATAGTGATTCTTAGATACAAGTGGCTTCAATGAGTTATTACTCATCATATTAGTTTAATACTAATTTCCAGGGGAAAAAAAAAAAGGATAAAGCTGAGAAAGCCTTAATTTCAATGGAATGAGATGGAGTAAAAGATGCAGTTGAAATAGGCAGGGACACTAGATCCAGGTTGATGCTGGAGAAATTTCTCAGAACACCCCTTGTGTTTGTGGTCTCCCAAAAAGCAGAAAGAGAAAACTTGTTAAAGAATTAAGCAAAATGATAAGGAAACACCACACAGACTAAGGCATAAAGAAATGTACTTAATTATCACCAAGTAAAATGAAACAGAAAAAAACAAAAATCCCCTTTAATCTATTATATTAGTGTTTTGCTCTGCCCATATTCTTACTGATGTATCACTGCTTCTGTCATTTCACTTCATTAATCGATCACTGTCATGAGCGCAAGAGCAGAGCTGGGAGCTCTAAGGCCAATTTGTACCTCCTAAGCTGCTTTCCCGCTGGTATAAGTGGCCCAGGTTACCAGGGTGTGGTTAGCAGCCACTGCACTGCTCAGACACCCACCCTGGGGTCAGGACATCTCCAGAAAACAAGCTCTTTATCAGATGTCCTTTCAGAGAAGCAAAAAGAGATACATCACACTGCTCTTTCAGAGGGAAGAAGTCAACCCCAAACAGGAACATCTAAACTAAACTAGAACTAAAAGTAACTGACTTGGGGTATTTCCCTGTATTTTCCCAGGTGCTTTTAAAATCCTCTCTACCTCTTGCAGTGAGATTATTCTGCCTCTTCCTCTGAATGATGGTACCAAACAGTTGAAACAGTTTTGCAGTTAAGCACACAATGTGATGTCACACAAGTGACCACAAGAAAAAGTTCCATCTTGGCAGTGTTCTTGGCTGCAGTGAGGTGCAGCCCCTGAAGGGAACAGAGAAACTCCTCCCTTTGCCCTGAGGGATCAGGTACAGGAAAGAGAATCGCCTCGTGCATCTCTGGAAGGAAGCAGAGATGTGAGCACTGACTATGGTGAAACAGGACACGTGTTTAAGTGCAATGGCCTTCAGGATCTAACAAGCTGGGCACCAGCTGCTGTTTGGGCACCCCAGTTTTATCTGGGCACAGTAGCTCTGATCATTAATAGAAAGGGTACTGAAAACATGGCAGACACATGGCATGAATGGGGGGAGAAGGAATACTGTAAAAATACAGTAACATCTCAAAGCTGTCTGCAGGATAAAAATCTTTTAAATAATTTTGATGTTAATTTCAACATTCCAGGCCCTGGGCTGAAAAGACAGCCTCTCATGGTGATAGGCGAGTGGTTACAAAGCTGCCAAAGAAAGTCTGATAAATGCAATCACAGGATGACAGACCCTGGCAAGTTCAATTACAGTTGCAAAGTCAGGTGGGAGATGGACTCTGCTGACTGTAATATATCCTCAGCAGCCAGCTCTGGTCATGTACAGCTCTGACCAAACTCCTTCGAGTGACTGACAGGATCCCAGGAGCCTTCAGTCCCATGGCAAGCTGAGAGCAGCTACTGCTGTTATCAGAAGGACCAGGGACTAACAAGGAGTGCTTTACTGCAAGATTTCAACGCAACACGCAAATAAATGCCATAAACTCTCACAGAAACTATTTCAAGCCCCTCGAAAAGCCTGTGTAAATGAGCAGTTTGTGTTCACTTTCTCCAGCTCATGTAAAGCTTCACTCAATGTTCATTTTCTCTGCTGCAAACCAGTGTGAATCCAGGTAACTCCAGCAAAACACAAAGCCAGACAAAAAGAAGGGGAAAGGTTTGGTGGCTCAGGTTTAAGGATCTAGCTATGGGAGGCAGTGAGTAGGCTCCCACCACTTGCAGCAGGACCATCAGAGAGATTCTCTTCCTACAGGACTGAATCCCAAATGTCACAGAGCTGGGAGCATTCAGGAATTCCCACACAAAATCCCAGCTTGGGCAATGGTATTGCTTCAGAAACTCGTTTTTCTGAATTCTGGCTCCTTGCATCTACATTTAGGAATATGGAGATCATTATACCTCTTTCTAATTAAAAGGATTTTCATCTCCTTAGTTTTATACTTCAGAATAGACTAACTATTCTTATTTGATGTAAGAAGGAAAAAGTAGATGTATAGAGCAAATTTTGGCTTCTCATACTTCAATGCAAAATTATCTAAGAATTTAAGTCATGTTTAATCGAAGTATCTGGCTTCCTTGCAGAGTTCTTTTATTTTCTTTTTAAATAACAAAAAAATACGTATTTCCAAATATTTTGTTATTCAATTTTATTTTTCTAGTGACTTTTTCAGAAAAAAACCAAACTCACAGTGTTATTAAACAACTTTGTTCTCCTTCTGGGTTTTCCAAAAATATTGCAAAATGACAATGGTATAAAAATTATACCGTAAAAAATGTAAGCACTGTGAATGAGCAGAGTTATTCATTTATATCCCTAGCTTATGAAATGCCCGTATCATGTATCCTTTATCCAACAGCAGACTCTTTTAGCTTCAATCACAAGAGCTAACAATATGTTATTGATATGATTTCAGGAAGCTGTCAGCAGGCAGCTTCACTTTCAGCTCCCCAGCTCTGCTGAGCGCACACAGAACGTACCTGTGCCTCTCCCGCAGGAGAGCTGGCAGCGAGGTGCACATTCCTGTCAGCTGTCACAGCAGAATAAAGAGAAACCTAAACAGGTCTTCCTCACTAACTGCAAGCTCACAGTCCTTACACAGCGAAAAGGCACTGCTGGCTTCCTGGGAGTGCTCAGCAGCAGCACAAGCCCGGGTGTCCGGGCACGGAGGGGCTGTCGCTGTCCCTGCAGAGAGCTGGGACAAGGATCAGCAGCACAGGTGACCCAAGGCACTGCTGTGGGCCTTCACCCTTCTTGCCCTATGCCCACCTCCTCCCTCAGCTGGCCTTTCACAAGTTTCCACCTTCCTCCTGTGCCCTCCGACTCTGCTCAACACAAAATCAGCAGGAAGATGAGTGAACAGCGGGTAGCCAGGTGTCCATCTCTCCGGGGAGCAGAGGGGTGGAATGGTGCCTGAGGCTTTGTACAGCCCAAGCCAGGTCTCCAGGAGCTGCCAGAGCCTGTCCATGGAGGCACAGGAGGGGTAAACGGGGGCACAGATCAGGACCCCTGCTGTCCTGGTGCTCCTGGTCTTTTGGGCTCCCTTCAGAAAAGGGGTGCAATCAAAATGAGAGGTAAAGGTCTTCTCTAAAAATGCAAACTTCTTCATTTTTAACCACTTCTGCTGAAAGGAAAAATAAAGTTAGCACATAAGTCCAATATTTTATAGACTATATTTATGTGCTACTTTATTTTCAGGACCTGAATAATAATCACAAATGTCAGAAGCCACAACAGGTAAGCTAAAAGTGCAGCTCTTTCCACTTTAGGAAACCAGTAGGTTTTAAAACCAGTTTTCTTATTGGCTTACAAGCTTTAATAACAAAAGAGTATCTTGTACAATTAGATGTTGGTCATTTGTTTGTCTGACAAAGAGCAATAACAGGCTGCTTCAGGAGTTAGTACAGTTTTGGTGAGGCTTTTTTTCCCTCCAAATGATCAGAGAAAGTATAGTACTTTCAGGATGTGCCTCACTTGCTCTTTAAAGGGTAAAACAAAATATTCTCCTAGCTATTCTAAGCCTGCCATATAAGTATTATGCTGTTACAGATTTCAAAAGGTTAGCTTCAATGAACCTGACATCAGTATAACCCAAAATAACCCATTCAAGAGAAAAGTAAGAAATAATTGCTGTTTTCTCTTTTTTTTTCCACAGCTATATTGCTATAATGATTTTGCATAACAGATTGAACAAAGTGCTGTTGTGACAGGTGGTAGAATTCAGCTAGTAAGCACAGAGACAGGGTTCAATTTAGTTTGTGAATCCTTTAATTGTTGTGCAGCTAATTAAAGAAGGTTCTTTACACTCGCAAGTGTTTACCGTTGCTAGTATGCATACATGAAAAATTAAATTGTGCCTTCAAGGGCTGAGAACTATAGAAAAATCATAGCTGATTCTGCAACATGCTTACCAGCTCAAAATAGCTGCTTTTCACAATTGGAATTTGTAAAACTTTTTGCTAAGCAAATATAGAGCTAATTAGAAGTGTTCGTTGGACCAATTAACATTTAAATAAATAAGCCATATTGCACATTTCACAGTCTTTATTTAATGATGCTTCTTAACTCTTTGGAAAGATTCCTTTAAGTACAAATAAGTTGTCATAAAAATGAAAGACAAAAATAACACCATAACAGTATATTCTATGCTTTTTTCTTTTTGCCTTGAAGTCTTCTCTAAAACTCTATACCTGTTACTGGGGAAGGGGGGGCTGGTGCACAAATCTGGTTCCTTCTTTCATCTTGTCAAGTTACCTTTCCACCTTTTTGAATGCAAACAGAAAAACATATTTGATTACTATTTAAAGTGTTATGATAGCTCTGTTTGTTTTGCCCCACGGAACAGAATCTGTTTTAGACAAAAAGTCTTACTTTTATCTCATAAAATGGCCATTCCAGCCCAAAAGAGGGGTGTTCTCAGAAGAGACTGCTCTTAGAGCAAGAAAAACAGCAGTTTGAGAGTTACATATACAAACAATGAAGCTGCAGAAAAAACCTAAATCTGTTTTCCAGGCCAGCGCTGTTGTTATACCTAACCCCAGGGCTGCAATTGCCTGTCTCTTCGGGGTCAAGTGATATTTTGCTTTCAAAACAACTTTTAATTTAACAGTCCCTTTCAATCAATAGGACCCCTTCAGTCTGCACTGAACATATATTTTCTCTCTCTCTTTCAACCTCCAAACCCCTACCTAACACAAAGGTTACATTAAAAACAGGGGGAAAGCTTATTTCTACTTTTTTCCAAGATGCATTGCACTACCTTGCAATCACACTAAGAGCTAATGTGGAAGGACTCATTGTTGACCTTGGCTTCCAGCACAGAAAACCAAATTAACAAGGACCAATTAACATTCAAATAAATAAGGAAGATTAACAAAGAATACTCTGCATACCAAGAGGGTAAAATAAACTAGAGGAAGGAGTACATTATCTCCCTCAATCAGGATGAGTGGAATTCTCCAGGAAGGACACAAGCCCATCAGAGCATGGATGCACAGGCTGCTCTTCCCAAGGCCTGATGAGCTCCAGAGGGGATGTGGCTGTGTGTGAAACAGGTAAAGCTCTAACTTTGGAAAACCCTTGGGAAAATGTGCAAAGACCCCACAGTCCTGCATGATGCTCCTGTGGAAGGGAAGGTGCTTCTCTGCTGTGCTCCTTTCTCCTGGGGATGTTGGTGTTTGAGATGGCCTCTACTAATGCTGGGCCAAGAGGAGCTCACAGCTGACCAGCAGCAGGCCAAGGCAGACACTTCTTGCATGGATTGTCAGTCTTTGAGGTTTCTGATTAAATTTTTAGTCAGAAAGGTGTGTTCAGTTTTGGTTTTTTTAGTTCAGTAAATTCTGGTTTGAGTCAAAGAGAAGTGGCCAAAGAACATCCAACATCCCAAGAGGAAACTATTTGGGAAGTCCATAGAGACTGGAAGTTTTGTGGTTTAAAATGTACATTCCATTGCACTCCACCTGAAGACTCCAACCTAAATTTCTGTGCTAATTAGGTAGTTGTTCTGAGTACTGAGTATCAAAACACTTGCATGAAGTTCTCAAAATTTCACAGTTCAGAGCAAACCTGTCTCTATACAACTTTAATTTCATATACTTCAACCTTCCTTTGGAGGCAGTGAGGGGCACACAGGGAGCTGAAGCTGTAACCTGGAGCTACTTGTAGGGACTCCCTGTGATGAAGGTGGTTGAACCCTTTACCTTCATCTTCCCCTGCCTCTTGCCCTTCCTGCAGGTAAATCTCAAAAAATTACTTTAAGTTAGCAAAATTTCTCTGCACTCTTGGAGATTCTGTTGGGGTAATGATATTACCCCAGCAGAACAATTAAATTCCCTAACAACTAATCATCTGCAAAGCCTGTCTCCTAAAAGGGAACTCCTCCTACACAAAGGTTATGAATAATTCTCAGAAGGTTACAACATGATCTATCATTTTAAGTATTTGGATCTGGAGTACTGGTTCAGGACTCTAACTGACAGCCACCTTTATGAATAGTTAAGAGTTCACAGAGATGATTATCATGTACTATTTAAATATGTATAAAGGACAAAGATAATAACAATACTTTGCACTTTAATAGAAGCTTCTGTCTGAAATTCTCAAAGGAGAGCCGAAGTCCTCACGAATGCACACTCACAGCCCCTCTGACCTGCACAGTTGGTCATTGCTATTATTCTCTGGAATTTAGTAGGCTGTTATTGTCAGATTTTTCAAAAAAAAAAGATAATGCCTGGGTTAATTTATAAAGCAGTTGGAGCTTTACTAAGTAAGTAACTCAAAGTGAATCACCATTGTGGGGATGTTGGTCAGCACCTTGTGCCGAGGCAGAGAACAGCATGGGACACCACAGGATGCTCTGCAGATCCTTGGCCCTGTTCTGGTCAAGGAGGAGAATTCTCCTCATCCCCAGGCTGAAACACCACTGACTAATCAGCACACTGCCCAACTGGGAGAAAAGCATCTCCTGCTACTCTTCAGGAAAAAGCCTTTCTGTAGCCTCAAAAATTTTAGGATTTTTTTCCCAATACTAAATCAAAAAGAGTAAAAGTGGGCTCCACTTGAAAGCCAAACTTTCTTGCATGAAGAACACTTTTCTGCAGCCTTTTACAGATACAAGAGGCTTTATATTTAAAAAATGTTTTAAGTAATCCATTTCTAAGTGCCCTATGTTGATGAAGTCAGCCTCTCCTGTCTTCTGATCAAGAGGCTGAAAGCAAGTGACTTCCAGCGCTATCCCATAAAATACAGAAGGAAGATTTAATCATGCTCAATTGTATCTTTCACTGAAAATATGAAGAGCTACTAAACAGAAACAGAAGTGTGAAAAATAGAAAGCCCAAATATCAGTACCAATGCAATGCAACTATAAATTCTGAAATGCTGCCAAAAAGTTGCTTGTGTTTGAAAACTGGACCTGGACAATTTGAACTTATGCAAATGGCATTGGTACAGCAGTGGAACCAAAGGTCCTTCTGACCTTAAGGGCATATTTACAGAAAAGTCAACTGATCTTGAATAATTCCACCAATGTATTAAGAAAACATGTCTTACTTCCAACATTACTAATATGTTTATTATACAACATTGTTTCTTAAACAAGCACATTTCTTAATCAAGTATGAAAAAGGCAAAGGAATAAAAAGTCACATATATCCCAAACTACCCAAGTTTTTCTGCTTCCTTTTACACTACCAGTTTTCCTTCAGTATTTTTAAAAAATTCTCACAAGTGTCAAAGAAGAACAGATTACTTTCAGATTTCTTGCAGAACTTGTAAAAAACAACAGTTACAGAGAGAAAAACAGGAAAAATCTATTTCAATGTGATTGCTTTCAAATACCTGAAACTAAATGGGAATGAGCTGGTATCATGAAATCCCTACACAACAGGCAACTTCTCTTGAAACAAAATGCTTTGAGGGAGAGAGCTGGATGAGCTTTTTCCACTGGACACTTTGTTCTGTAAGACTGTGTTCACCCCCTCTTTTCTTCTCTAAAACTTAACATAATTTCTCTACCACCACTATAGTCACTCAATGTTTTGTGATTTTTTACTCATTTGTTTGGGTTTTCTTAAATTTGGTTAAGAGTCGTTTGGTTTATTTGTTTGTATTTAATTTTAGATCAATTTGTTAAATTAGACTGATAAATTTACTGAAATAACACCCCAAGCCTCTGGCTGCAGTACTACTATCACAATGGAACTCTGATCTCATCCTGGCTCCTATGGCTAATAACAAACAGCAAGAGACTGAGCTCCCTCAGCTCAAATATAACCATCCAAAGTCAACTTAAATTCAGCATCGCTTTCACGGATTCAGAAGATCAGAAAATTGGTTTACCACAACTTATAACAGAGTAACATGCTAGCACAAGTTAACTGATTCACAGTAATTTTTAGTGTACATGCTCTTGGCAAATGTGATGTAGACTTAGTAGAGCTTTCAGTGTAAGCCCAATCTCACTGGTCTCATCAGGGCTGAACTAACACACTGCTCCTCGTGTGCTGGGAGGCAGAAACCACCAGAGACAGCTACAGCAGCTGCCAGTGGTAACCTGGCTGTGGGATCAGACTCACTGCTACGTCCTGGGGGCTTTTGCCAGGGATAAGAAAATCTGATATTTCAAACTGCAGTTTGATTCATTAAAACACCTGTGTTAAATCTTTCATGGGAAGTTACCAGACTTTTCCAGAGGGTCTATCTGTGGTGGAAGTTCCAGTAAACATGCAACAGGCTGCCAAAAGCACATAATAAAAATCACAAAGCAGCTAAGGTCTATGATATGCAGAGATACCAAGACTTAAAACAGTGGGAGATACCAATTTTAAAAATATACTTGGTGGACATAATCCAAAACCAACTTAGTGACAGTCTTTGCAATAAAACTCATGAATTTTGGTCTAAACTCACACTCAGTGACAATGTTTTATATCTATATATGGATCTCAGGAAGGAACTTCACAGAGATCTGAAGCTTATTGTTGCAAATGGTGACCACACATACAGGAAAATATTTAATTTACCCATATCATGCAGTCATTAACACAGAACACAAGAATCAAAGTGGGCATCTATAACCCTTTTAAACCATTTTTTCCTGAAAAGCTACTTTCAGTAAATAAAAACAAACATATTACTTACAAAACGTTTTAAAGAAAAAAAAATTAACCCATATGTAATTTTACTCTAAGCCACACACCATTTAACTACAGCAACACACTGTTCTAGAGTTTCTCTAACAGATTGGTGAGGGTTTCACCCTTCTTTTCCCTGCTCAAAAATATCTCTTTAGTACTAGTGAGTAGCAATGAAGCATGAAGTTGGAATACAGGGAGAACAGGGAATCCTACCTTACACATTACCAACTATATCAGATTTCATGAATGAAAATAAACATAAAAATTCAAATGGAAAAGAAATCCCCAGGAGCTTCCAGCTCTTCATGCATTATTTCACTGACAGAGGAATGCTCTTCCACTGGTGGCACTGCCACCATCAACCCAAAGCACTCTGGGATACATCAACAATAGAATGGAGCTGATGAGAGGATGCAGTGACACAGAGAAAAGACAGTAACTAAACAACAATGCACTGGAATTATTCCTAATGTTAATTATTTTCTTTTTTTTTTTTTTCTGAGACTAAAAGCAGTATTGAAAAATTTTTTTTCTATCTTTGATTTGCTGCATGCAACAAGGAAATATTGGGTTCAGACTGACATGTCTGTGTTGCTGGTGGGAGAGCAGATACAATGTCTGTGCACACAGGAGGGGAGTCACACCCACAGAATCTTCCTTCTCTGTACAGACAGTGCACTGGGCAGAGCATGAATCTACATGTACAGGTGAAACTCTTCTCTGGCTCATTTTAATTGGCAAAAATGTTTATAAACAAAACTTCTGCATTTTTCTGCATTTCATGAAGGAACTACAATGCTCACTAACAAAGTAAGTACAGATTTTTCCTCAAAAATTTCCCAGAACAATTCCTATTTGTCACCTCTTTTCAACATTATCATCAGGTCTTCTACTTATATGATCTTCCATGACAATCAGTTGAGTTCTGCTATATATCCTGAATAATATTTTCCCTCCTGAGGACCATATGCCTTTGGGATACCTAAGGGGCTCCTTCATAGATCAAGAGGTATCAGTTCATTTGGAAGCTCTGTTCAGGAGGGAATATAGTTTAACAAACCTTTGCAATGAAAACTTTTTTGGAATAACCAAGTAGAATGCACACAATGGCCATGCTAATGTTGTTGCTCTATCCTCACTGTATATTCGATTTCCACTTCAAAACTTTGCTTGAAAGTTACGAACTTTACTAAATATCAGCCCAGGTGGAAATACTTTCTTAAATTAAGACTGGCAAACATCAGCACTGCTTGTTGGAGATGTCACTAACCAGAAAGTTTACAGGGTTTACTTTTCTATAATATCTAATTTTTCACATTTCTATAAGGCAAGCAGCAATGGTCATTGGTATATTATAAAGCATTAATTGATACAAGTTTCAGTAACTGAAGAGGGAATTAAAGTAAAATTTCAATCAGGAAACAGATAAATTTGTTCAATACTCTTGAAATCCCAAGCAGATGCAAAATCACTGCAGGTAGGGAACAACAGATGAGGAAACTTGTAAACAAATAGTGCTAGTATTGGCTGGAGCAGTTTCTCTGCTAGACTACAGTATTGTCTGGAACATATGACTTGCACTTTCTATTTTGTTTTAGTCTTTTTTTAAGACACACTCTCTCTCATCCATTTGTAGCTGTTCCAGTATCTCATCTATCTGAATTAAACAGACATCTTCAAAGAGAATGAAATCTTCTCAAGATCCCAATGCCTTTTCCTGTAGAGATAGCCTAACTTTTAGCCAGTATTCCCTTACCTTGTGCAGGGAAAAGTGTTTTTAATTGAAACTATACCATGTTCTTTACCAAAGGGCAGCTGCCATCTCCATTGCTTTGCTATGAGCACTGCTTTCCAAATCATATTTTAAAGGAATCAAGACTAAATTGTTACTTACAAGGTTCATTTTGTAAAGACTTCATTAGTGAACTGCACATGTAAACGAATTGGGAAATATTGTGCATTTTGTGCATTATTTTGTTGTCAAGTACATCATTTTAGTAATTAATGTTGACATCTTTTTAAAGTGCATTAAGCAATATAGACAACATATACTCTGCCAAGCTTTTTATTTTTGGGGGGAGCAGGGGAGGTGGCATATAGGGTCTCCCATGGCTGAGCACTAATACTGCAGCAGGGCTTTCCATTGCCTAGTAAGGTCCTAGTCTGTCTTGATAAAAGGTACATTTTAGGTACAGTTCTGGACTTTGAAGACATTTTTGAGAATCTAGCATTCTCACAGACTGCCAGAGCTGTAGAGATTCAAACTCAGTAACATTTTAGTGAACCATTTCTTTAATGACCCCCAGTGAAAGAGTCATTCCCTTCCTTATGGATTTCATGTAGAAAACAACTCATTGCTGTGTTCAGACAGACATCAGTCCCCTTTCTCTTCCTCCCTCATTCCCATACCTAACCAAACAGCAATCCAAGCATCTCTTTATCATTCTCAACAAGTTTAAGCACCTTAATTCTAAGGTTCTAGATATGTAGAAAATTAGTGCCCGTCATGACTCAAAGCTATGGCATTTTTTTAGACGTTTATTGACCTGTTTATTACTATCTGTTTATTGAACTGTTTTCCATGAATCTGTCTAATCCCTTTCTGAGCCTGCTGATGATGTCTGCCTCCACTAATTCCCTTGGCAGCAAGTTCCAGAAGTTCACTACTCACTGTGTCAGGAATTATTTTCTTTTATCTGTTTAAAACCAATCTCCTGTTACCTCTGCTGGGCGTTCTAGTTATGAGGTTGTGAGACTAGGTGAAAAAAGAGGATGAGGGTTCTGGAAAGGGTTTTTGTCCTTGCTGCTATAAATTATTTCGAAATGAAAAATAAAAGTATTCAAACAGGGCCACAACACAAGTCAGAATGTAAGAGCCTGACACAACAGCATGAGATGCAATGAGCACTAATGCAGATTTACTCACACAGCCTACAGAATTCTATGATTTAGTCCTTGATGAAAAGACAATCCACTTTACAGTGTCAAAGACCTCTTCCATAAGTTTGTAACCAACCCTTGTATACAGAACTTGTGAATGAGACCATTTGTCACAACTGAAAAGATTTATCTGTCATGACTCAGATTCATTCAGTTACATAAAAAAAAATCCCAAGCATTCTTACAATTCTGACTACAAGGAAGAAAGAATGGAAAATGTTAGAACGAAGCATTCACTACAGGTTTTTTTCAGAAATACCCATCCAGATTTTGGGTTGAAGTCTACATAGACCTTCCATCCAAAGCCAATTTAACTGAGAGCCCAAGGAAAATACATCCCCATCTGGCACAGACTGTTGTTCCAAGCTGTGACCAGATGATTCCCTCCACCCTCACCCTCCAAAACCAGAATGACTATAAAAAAATAACCATTCTCTTAGGTTAAAAAAAAAAAAATAAAAAATCTCCCGACCATGGTTGAAGCCAAATGGCCCTTCAGGCTACTACTGAAGAATCAATTACATTAGCTGTAAGCCTAAGAGAGTCCTGGGGACAATCAGTCAGAGCCATAATAGCTGTGAGGGAATTGTTAAGCAAATTGAGGGATTCTTTAGGTAATTGGGATTGGACAACCAGGTCATACTTAATTTGAAGCATCCATTCCATACAAGTGCTTCAGAGGTATAGTAGGAACTAAAGACAGTAAAGTCTAATTGTGCTGCTACTAACCCAGTGCTTCTGGAGGGACACCCCACCCCTGGCCCCCCATCCTTGCACAGAATGTTTAATAGGGTTGTGCTCACCCTCAGCAGAGGAGAATTCAGGCAGCTCCTGCAGGGTAAAATCGGGGAGCTGAGAGCTCCACAGCCTTCTGGGACAACCTGCAGTGCTTATTGATATTTAGAGCCAGGTACAGGAAATGCTCAGGGGTTTCTACCAAAACTGAGAAGGAAAGAAATGGACAACCCACTGCTTTCTTTAAGACAGTCCAAAGATGATAAGGATTTTCCTCTTTTTGTGGTTGACCACAAAATGTATACTTAACTAAAAATTCTGATCTTCCAAAGAAATTCTGCAAAAATCCACAACTCATGCTTCAAGCTCTTCAAAGTTTACAGGCAAGAAAATCCTCAGTTCTGGGAGGTCACTCTGAGGGGGCTCTAAGGGGATCTCAGATCAAATTGGATTTTTTACCCAGTGAAACCATTCCAATAGCAAAAAGCTCTCAATTTCCTTTGTTCACTGAAAAAAGTTTCAGGGAAAAAAAGGTATGCTCAAAATCCATCTTCATGTCCAGTTTGCTTTTGGAGAAACCTGTTGCAAGCAGCTACTGCTAGCATTTTTTGGCTTCTTGAAAGAGAAGCAAGCCATTTGGGTAGATACAATAGAGATTGAAGTCCCAAGAGACACTAATTCTTTTTTGGATTGCCCTAAAATTTCACAAGGTGAACAAAATAAGCCAGCAAACACAGCCCTAAGAGTGCCAGCACCAAAGCTGACAAATCTATCTTCTTGTCTCCCTTTCCTCTGATTCTTTTCTGGAACTAATTTGAGGAAAAACCCTATTTCTGGGTCTTCTGGCAAAGAGTACCTCAGATAATTGCCCAGAATGGAAGATTCTGCTAGTGCCACATTTCTTTGGCAAGGCAAGAGAAAAACTGGGAAAAGAGGGATAAAGAACAGAACCTGGATGGCTGAAGGGTGCCAAAGCAAGAGTTTTGCGCCAGTTGCCATCCTGCTTGAAATCTGCAGTGAGGAGCCCAGCAGCCCCTGCTCCCAGCAAGCTGGCCATGGCTTAGAAGAGTTGGCCAGAGCAGCTCTGGCAGCACAGATGATGACAGAGAAAACTTGGAGTAGCAGACGGGCCAATAGCCCATTGGTAGAGGTCAGGAATATCTGATCATGCACACTTCTGCCATTGCAGAGCTCTCATGGAGTACAAATCCATCCATTTCATGCTCCTGTTTTGCAGGATGCTTTAACTGCTTATCAAATCACTGAGCACTTTTCTAGCCTTGACAGAATGCGAGCCAACAACAGGAACTGGTTGCAATTCTACCTCTAATGTTTAGAGTTGTGACATTATCTATTCAGCCAGGCTATGTCCTTCTAAAGTTACCCAGCAGTCACCCAGCAACAACAGCTTTTAAATAAAGAAACCATGTAAAACAAACAAACAAACAAACAAATAAACAAAGAGTAAAATCCCTGATCTGGAACATAGTGCCCTAAATGAAGGGAGTCTTTCCACTCCACACACTACACTAACATCAATTTAGGTGAGTGAGCAGGCAAGCTGTTTCCCATGAGACTAGTTAAACAGGCTATGGTAGCAGCTCAATTGCCTGGACAACATCAGGACTCAAAGTCTGGGGAGCACTTGAAGAGCACAGCAAATAACCCATCTATAAAAATAATCATCATCAAAAACAGTCATCCACAAAATTTTTGCCAGTCAGTACTTTGAAAAATGAGCCATCACTTTTTGTGAAGATAATGGATGGGAATTCAGTCTATGTCACTACTATGGAAAAAAAAATGTCCATTGCTTTAGACTACAGGGAATGCTGGGCACACAGAATTTGAACTCAGAGAGCTTGGTGTAGAAATGGTCATGGTTAGATAGAGTCTTTCTTTTGACTAGAGAGCTGCAAAGAAATCTATTTCATGTGTAGGAAGAATGCTTAAATTAAAAAATTGTCCTAGCAGAATCTTTGAGACCTTACCTCATGCAACCTGGGTAAAGCTTCGAGGGCAGTGAGGATCCTCAAATGAGTACCCACAGGTAGAACAAAACATGTACAAGATGAGTAATAATAATCTAGCTTCTTCCAAGCTCCAGGTCAGCAAAGGAAGCAGCATGATAATGTTCAAAGATACTTTTGGTAGCAGAAACACAATGCACTATATCTGCTCTCTACTGCTGCATCCCTACAGTCATTACTCATGCTATGAAAAGAAAAAAACAGGTGTATGAAGCAGCTGTGCTTGACAGAGGCTACTTGCAAAAAAATAAGGGAAGGCTGCAGACCATCAAGATTATGAACATCATCTATCTCAACACTGTATTTATTTGGCCAGTAGTGCTAAACAAGGTGTCAGCCTCTTTTGCTGGAAAGTTTGTGCAATGGAACACTTCACATCCATGCAATCTTTGTATAGGCACATGAATTACCGACAGAATTCTAGATACTTTGTTTGGGACAGCAGTGCTATACAAAGTTCTGATTTAACAGGCACCATGCTTTTCAATCTCATATTTCATAAATGCTGCTCTACCTTAGAACAGGTTATATTCAAAAACTGGAACACCAGTGAGAGAAACTCCTCTGCCACAAGGTGCATCCTTTTTGCCAGAAAAACAGAGAGTATGGACCACAAAAATGCCAGTTTCAATCACAGCTGATAAGATTAGGACACACGTGGTGTTAATTGGTCTAGACACAGGGAGATTCCAACTGCTTCCATCCAGCTACATTTCTGATACCAGCAGTCTACCACAATTCCCCACTGTACACAGGGGGGTCAGAGTCCAGTTGCCATCCATGTGTGGACACAGTGGGCATGGAGAAGAGGGAGATTTTCTTTACACCCAAGAATAACTGCATCACCTTGGGAGATTGCATTTCAAGTTTTGCTTCCGATTATAATTATAATTACTTGGTGATGATCACCTCCCCCTTTAGCTTAATTTAAAATGCTTCTGAGGTGGAGAGATGAATGACTGGAATTATCTGGGAAGAGCTGGAGGGATGGGGGAAGGACATAAACTAACTTTTACTCTTTCAATTCTTGTCATTGGCAAAAACATTAAAAAATATTGCCAATTAATTTTCCTCACAGTGGTAAGCTTTGTAATTGTAACCTGTAACCAGTTATCACATTGTTGCTTGGTTCATGCTAATTGCTGACTGTTGTGACCAAAACATGATGCTAAAACTTTCAGTACTGGAGGGAAAGAGAAACATGGCAGTGTTTGAACTGACAGTGCATCACTGCTCTTCTTATACAATGTTCTTACAGGGAATAACTGCAAAATTATATTGGGGCCACCCATCAGATACATTTAGTTGGGCTTACAGCTGTCCCAGTGAGAAGAAGAAATCAAAAAAGTTGATGGCAATTCCATTTGGAAGACAACAGCACTGGAGAGAAGTCAAGAATCCATAGGGATCTCACATTCCCCTCCTGGTTCTCCCATGCAGATTTTCCTCTTTTCATAAACACAATGTGATTACCTTCAAGAAGTAGGCATGAGTTGAAAACCAAAAGGAGAAAGCCACACACACACTTGTCCAGAGCTGAGGTCGGGGTCTGGCAGCACGCTGCTCACACCATGGATAAAGCCCCTCTCAGGCAGTCCCGGGTGCACTGGAGCTCCCACATTGCCTTCCACCACCAAGGCTGAGAACATCCCAAATAACCCAGAATCACAGAGGTAAAATGTCTTCTGATTCAATGCATTCAATGAATGCACTGAAATTCCACAGCCCAAAACTCATTGGCATGATGACACTGATATTCCATCTCATGATACTTCGTTATTGATATATCTCTAATGAAAAATATGGTAAAATCTCTCCAGTAGCATCTGCACCCTAGTTCAGCCATGCCAGACAGAGAGAATGTCTGGCTTGCAGTCTTCCTTCATCACTTTCCTTTATCCCATTTTGCCAGCTTTCAAGAAGGTGGCTGTCTTTCCCTTCCTCTGAATGAGAGAGATTATTCGAGAACAGGAAATAAAACCAAGCAGCAGGAAAGGAGCAGCTGCTATAACCAAACTGATGATGACAGTGCACCCATCAAAGAGAGCTGAGATTCCTATTACCTGCCATCTAGCCTCTGCCTCGGGTGTTCAGTGTGTTTTAAGTGCAGAAGCTTAATTTGTTCTTGCACACACTAGACCACTATTGCAAATGAATCTTCAAGTGCAATCAACTAGTTGATCTACCCAAAACATGCTAGGCCATAAAACCATTACATTTAATCTCAAAAGATATGTTAGATTCTTTTTCCACAGACCTTTAGTCTTAAAAATAGTCTTTATGCATATGAGAAATCCAATGGTGTTTACAAGAATAATGGTTTGCAGCACTGGGCAATAAAAGCTGAGATTCTCTTTGCAAACAGATAAATATTTGCACATTGGTACTGTGTGACCATCTACCCAAATATTATCTGTGTGCAGGAGGAATAAAGCACATTTTGCCAGTTGTTTTATTTTGCCAGCGGCCAGAACCATAATATCTGTTTCCTTTTCTTCCTTTCTAAGCTCTACTAGTCCATAAGAGCAAAACCCACAGTCTGTACAGATACTGAGGATAAATAAGTGATGCATGGGGACTTAATATTACTAAATACTTATAGAGCACTTATATACTCAGAGTGTTGTATAAACATTAGCAAATCAATCCTCACACCAGTCTGCAGGACACCTAAGTATTATTTTCCAAACTGGGGCTAAAGTTTTTGCTCATGTGCTATATCCACTCTTTATTTTCCACTGCCAAACCAAAGCTAAACAGTGGCAATGTATATCATATTCCCTAGAATGGCAGCACCCACTACCTCACTAAAGGACTCAGTTATAAGAATTGTTATAGAGGTTAAAAGTGCAGAACATAGGAGCTGTAAGGATGTATATTAATAAGAGAACCAGTTAAGAGGATTTTATAATATTTTTAACATATAATACTTGTAGTGTTTGAGGATTCAAAGTCTGAAATGAATAACCACAACCAGTGGAGTTCACAACACAATGACGATATGCTGGACATGCTACTGGTGCTTATGAAGCCTGTTGAGGATATAAAGGCTCCAACTGCAATCCAAATTGCAACACCAGAATCAGGCTAACTTCATTACCACAAAAACGGGCTGCACTGACACACAGCCAGCCTGGGGGATCCTTGGCCATGGGTGACACTCGAACACTGGCTGGACAGAGAGAGAAAGCAGCCAAGTCTAGAAAGGGTGCAATTCTTACCATGAAACTCTCATGGAGACAGAGCAAGGAGCTGGCTGCTGGGGCTGGAATGAGGATGGCAGCTAACCCTGGGATGAGCAGCTCCCAGGCTCCATGAGGCCCTGAAGAGGGTGGTGTGTACAGAGCAGCTGGCAGGGTTTATCTGCTCAACTTTCTCCAACCCTGAGAAACAGCCTGGCAGCCTTCTAGCTCTCCCTGCTCTCAGATGTACCTTTTTCTTCTTTTATGATCAATAGTCCCAGGAGAGACTTCAGAGAAAATGTTGGCCTCAAGTACTCCAAATACTCAAGAGTTAAGTCTGGCATTTTTAGAATACCTGCGGGTAGTCTGGCAAATCAAGTATCCCACATTCACCCATCTCTAATGATGATTATTATGCACCAACAGCTGTCTACAGTTCAATGGATGAGGATCTAATTGATCTCATTACCTCGCCCCATATAAAGTGAAGAGCATTCCTGCTTCTTTGGATTTGGGGATCCTAGGCTGACTGAGGACCCTGTGCTGAAGATCTGGAGGCAGACTGTTTGGTAGTGCTCTTCGTTTGTTTTCAGCTGGTCAAAATCCACAGAAACAAACATCTTGCAATACACTGTATAATATATTACAATGTGGCTTTTGTCTTACCAGTTTAATACTGAATAACTCTGATAGCATTCATATGAATATTAATTCTGTAATAAAAAGCAAGACTGGTGTATTAGTTATGCGTTCTTTTGTTACTCTTAGTCTTTAATTATTATTATTAATGCTATTATGTCCAATTTCCCCTCACCTCGCTCACCCTTGCAGTCTCTGCTGCGGTGCCCTGTCTCAGGCAGCGAGCTCCTTCTGGAGCCAACAACAATGTTACCCAATTAACCCCCTGGCAGGGTACCCTGTGGTATATAAACGGTGTGGCTTCCTCTGCCACAAGTTTCTGAGTGTCATTTCCCCCTGTGATACAGCCAGGCACCCAAACCTCTTCCTTGGCCTTGGGTTGCCTGCCCAGCACGGCCGGCCCCGTGCAGGGTTTGCCATGCAGCAGCATCAGCCAAAATATTTCTGCTGGGGAGCAGCTTGTGCAATAGGAATCTGTGTTTCAGATATTTAAAAGTTACATTTTGGTAAAAATATAAAAAAAAAAAGCCATTTGCAGAAACAAAAGGCCTGAGTCCACCTCTTTTGGGTGGGTGTAAATCCGCTGTCCTTAATAAAGTTATGTCTGATTTATAACTGTCTGAGAGGAGATTCTGGCCCCTAATATAATATAAAATGCTCAGCTTTCTGCAGTTTGCTTATTCATAAAGATTACTCCACTGTCACTGTGGAAAAGATGAAATGAAAAATACCTAGTGCTCTGCAGCTCTGCAACTGCCAACTCTCTCTTGTTTTTAAAAGAATACCACTGTTCATTTGCTAGTCTACAGCAGATATATTTTTAACATAAAAACACTATATTTAATTGGTTATGGATCTCAGTTCTTTTAGCACTACTGGAAATCACACAAAAACACATTAGTACAGAGCAATTAGTGCAATGGCAGTAAACAACTAAGGCACTATTAAGCTGTGGGTGATTAAATAGTATTACTTCTTTATTTTTTATGATATTAGACTAAGAGAAGATTTTTAAACATATATTCCCGTTAATATTAATAAATGATATGAAGAGCAGGTGCCTTTAACTTTAAGACTATTTTTGTCAGGGCACTTCAGTTTATAAGAAAGATTTTCTTTTAATGGAAGATTTGTCTCTTTATATGGTGTAGCACGCTATTTCTTATCTCACTACACTGGGACATTTATACAGTAATATTATTTAATGAGAGTTATGAAATCACACACTGTTCCTTCAGAAAATAATACCCGTATCTCTACCACCAAGGAACAAAGAGCTACCAAACTCCCAAAATAATATGCAATTATTTATATCCGTGCAAAGAACAACCCGGGTACTATTTGACAAATTTACTACAACGGGCTGCAACAAACAGTGTGATAAGTTAGCCCAATTGGCAGTGACCTTCAGGCAACATAAAAGACAAGAATCTGACCCAAGGACAGAACCCTTGTGGTATACCTTTTTAATCTGCCTAGCCCTCACAATCTCTCTGGACTCTGTACTTGTTTATAGATCATCCTCATGGTCTGGCACATCTTTTCCTCGGCATCTGATTAAGTTAACAATGTGCTGCTATTTGCATGCAGATTTGCCAGGCCTTTCTCTACAGCTGCTCCCAAAGACTTGGTCTTTCTCTGTAATGTGATAGCACAGCAGTCAGTAAATGCAATCTTTGTCAAACCCAGGTGTGCTCTTGATTTGGTTCTCATTCGTTCCAAGCAATTTTTCTTTCTGTAGCGTTTATAAGGCTCTATTATAGTATAGCCACATCTGGAGCTAAAATTCTTCTATTAATTATATACTTTTACCACTATAAAGACAAATTCAGACCCAGCTACTAACATTTTTGTTGTTCTTCCTATTCTCTTTTTGACAGCCTGTATTTTATTTCTGTGGAAATTTAATTTTTAAAGCAGCATTCCTGATTTTTATTTCCATAAAAGCAGTAATGCAAGCATGAAATCTAAATATTTAGTATCTCCAGTCTAAAATCATGCTACCCAGAGCAATATGAAGTATTAAGCTTAATTTTTTTAAACCTTTCAATTTTTATCATACATATGATACTTTAATAATGTATCAGTCTCATTAAAAGAGTTACAATCTACTTGAGAAAGAAAGAGAGTGGTTAAACAAAAACCAAAAACAACTTACTCAGTTCCCTAGTGGACGCTGGTTCACATCACAGAATCACCAAACAATTTGTTCCTTCCACAGCCAAAAAGCAGAACCAAATTTGATCAGCATGGTGACTTAAATGCTGTATTTTCTTTGTGCAATGAAGGTAATTTTTCAAGATCAGGTTTGAAGTAGATTAGTGCAGAAATATGAGCTAAGCCTTCACTCTTATCATCTGAGTATGGATAAAGGATGCATTCACCCAAGAGCACCGAAAGTTATTTTCTAAGAAAAATTTTTCCTACCTCTTTTTTTTTGTGTGTGTGTGTACAGAGATCATCATAACAAAGTAATAAATGGAGACTAGCAAACAGGTTTGACAAGTGAATATTCACTGTGAAAATATACATTTAAAATGAAATACTAGAAATCTTATTTGTTAATTTTAAATCCCATTTATGAACCAAAAGCGAGGCTTTTTTTGCTAAGTAAATACCTATGTGTTAAAAGAGGTTAGGATTTTTTAATTACAAGAGTACTACAAAGAAATACCAGTCCTCACAACTGAGGGATGATTTCCATCTCACCAAATCAGGTGGTCTTCTCCAGCCCTTGGCCAAGTAAGTTTAACATGGACATGGTGAGCTGAGATCTTGACTTTAGTATTATTTATTTTAGAAGGAAATATAAATGGAAAACTTTTTCCTCCCTAATCAGCTTTCTTCTGGTTTGCTTCCACTGATTTTTTTTTTGCATATTTGTATCAAAACTAAAAGGAATGCAACCGTTCCATGTCTGTGCAGCTGAATTCACTGAACCATCAATGATTTCTCAACTATTTTTCTTTAATAAAATAACAAATAAAAATATCAAACTAGCTTTACCCATTAAAAATAAAATATAGCTGTAATGTTCCTCATGGTGGACTTTTTAAACTATTCTACTGAGGGAAAAGCTTTTATTTATTTATAGCAGATTTTATCTTCCCAAATCATTTATTTCAGATTATTACTTTGGCCATATATACATATATTGCACAGCCATATGCAGACATGCTCACACACAACATACACCCATGCAGGAGGGTAAAAGAATCAGCAGCCAGACAGAAGCTGTGTAACCAGATTACATCACAGGTTACGATGGAAATAAATAAAAGAAAATCTCTCTTGCTTCCATAGCGTGGCATTTTAGTGGAGCTGGTTTGACTTTTGGCCCACACACATATGCCAATGGCAAGGCTAACTCTAGGGACTAACAAAAAAGAATGTGTGTTCACAGCTGTACAGTACACCAATACAGATTACATGTTTTCAGTGTTGCGGCCACAACAGAATGCTAATTAACATACTGGAGTGATGAGAACGGCTGTAAGGGCCTTATTGTTCCATTATTTCATGCAGCCCAGCTGCCTTTGTTTATGTCACTTATCCTCTCGTGCCACAGGTTTTTACTCCAAAAATACTATCCCAATACAACGTTAATATTTAAAAAACAAAGAGGTGGCAGATTGTCATTTTTGTGTCAGTCTCAAACTGCAGAACTGTTAAGCTGTTCTGGTTCGGTATTTAGAAATAATTTAACAGCCATATTCAGACACTGCCTGCATTCTAACATAATGGCTGAATACTTGAACCAAGCAAATGCATAACTATCCTGACATCACTTATGAGATTTAGATTGGTCAGTTAATGGAAGTCTTTACCAGAATCAATACCATAACAGCTTCTTGAAATGAACGTGATTTTTTACACAGAGTGCTGTGAACAATAAGTACAGAAATATCCTACCTTTGTATACAGCACAAAGGAACTGGGATTTGAAATTAAGAAGCAATTACAGTTTTTTGCAAAGTAATGTTACAGTTGATTATTAGAAATAAACACATACAAAATAAGCACTTTTTAATAAATAGCTGGAGAATATTAGAATTCTACAATCCTATTATTCCTTTTTTTCCTACTTTTTTAACAGCCATTTTATCTGCTGGCTTGGTTATCATGTTGCTGTTAAGGATTAATATTGATGATTGTTGCCAACAATGGTTAAATACTGCAGAAAAACACTTTTTATGAGAGAGATGTAGCCATATCTAACTGTAAGTAATATTAGTTGTGCCTGCTGCTTTGATTTCTTTGATTGATTCATGAAAAAAAGCAATGTCAAATGCCATTAATATTCTTAGTTGTATTATGGTAGTGCCTGAATGTCTTGGCTGATGTTGGCCAGGTTCAGATCCAGGATAGCTAAGAAGACAGTGACTTCCTACTACAAAGGAAAAGAGTTTCTGTCCACAGAAGCTCCCTGATCTCAAAAGTATTTATGTTTCTCAACAGAGAAATCAAACTCAGCTCCTTTGACTTCTGTGAAACCACATAACAGGCTGAGTTTACTTAGGGCTTTAAAGAAACTAGTAAGGTTTTATTTAGTCAGTAGCAACAAGTGTGATAATTTGAAAAAGGGAAATAAGGAGAAGAAAAAAAAGAAAAAACAGCCAGAGAACCCCAGGACATCGGTGGTAGGAAGTTCAATGTACTGCTACCTGGTTACAACTCAAAAGTTTCTTCCCCTCATTTACTTGGTATAAAGAAGTAAGAAATATTAATGATAAAGAGTTTTCCAAACAATTTGTTCCATCAGTTGACTGTAATTGCTGTCAGAGCATGAGCTTGGCTAGAACCTGAAGTGTTAATGGTGCATTTCCTTCTCAAATTAAAAGGAAAAAAAAAATGTACTTTGTTTCACAAGTTTAGCTTTCCCAACAAAAGGTGAGAGAGCTAACAACATACCTGTCACCTCAGATTTACCCAGTGAACAGAAACATCAGGAAGGGTAAGTCTTCCCCAAAATATCACCTCCCTAATCAAAGACATACTGTTGTTAATCACAACACTCACCAAAATCCTGAAAACATCCAATTGAGTGAGAGAGCCCGAGTTGCTTTTTAATGACTGTAACTGGTAATCTCAGATAAACATGCAACTGCTTGTAGTGTCTGTCTTATGTAAAGCAGTAATGAGGGGATTTAATGTTTTCTCCAGCCCACACAGCTCACGATGGTGAATGCGCCACAGGTGTGGTACAATCTAATACAGAGCAGTGTCTCAGCTATGACCATTCCCCTACTGTGGACAGAACATAGATTTTTTTAACTGGATCCAGGAGCTAGCTAAATTACCCAGCTGCTCTGTGTTTAAGCCCCCAGCTAGTTTATATACCAATAACAATAAACTTTCTATAACAGCAACCCAGTCTATTACAGTGCTCCTTGCTCAAGCTAAAAGTGGGCCACTGTTACTTCAGCCATGTTCATGGATGACACCATGGGATTTGACCCTTCCTAAAACTGTAATGACATTAAAAAAAAGATGTAAGTGCATGCTCAATTAATGGAGCTTTGTTTTCCAATAGGTTGATCTGTTATTTTATGGTACAGACACACAGTATCTTAAGCCTATCAGTTGGGAATGCATCAGAAGGTTGGATTTTTATTCATGCTTATTTACCAAACAACACCTAGTTGCAGTCACAAAGAGAAGTACTGACAATGGCCTCTAAATAAGTTTAGTGTGATACAATCACAGGTACTGAAAACTTCTCTCCAGATAATCCACTCATGTGCTTATTTGAAAAAAAAAAACAATTGTTCACAGTACATAATAGGTGTGCTGTTGAAAATGTGATGGTCTGTTCTAAGAATGAGAAGTGTTACACAGAGATGCAATAGGTTTTATCAGACCAGCCAACATGGTTGTGAGAAAAAAAAAACAAAAACAAACAAAACAAGACAAACAAGATTTTGGGACCAGAAAAAGAACTTGTTTCCTCTAAAAAGTAGCAATTGTTTCCCTGCAAAGATATCTGTTGAT
Organism: Anthoscopus minutus; assembly: GCA_013399455.1. Classification (NCBI taxonomy): domain Eukaryota; kingdom Metazoa; phylum Chordata; class Aves; order Passeriformes; family Paridae; genus Anthoscopus; species Anthoscopus minutus. The sequence goes on along the minus strand of VWYI01010135.1, from coordinate 662,453 downwards.
TTACTAGCATGACACACCTCTATAAACTTTGTCTTTCTGAAAACACATTATAAAAATAACTGTAAAATTAACGCTTAACAAAATAAAATTTTAAAAAATGAAACAAAATAGACAAAACACTAGAGTTTACTTTGTGACTTCCTTGAAGTTAGGAAGAAATTCTGTCATAACTTCACTGTTCCCATTGCTTCATAACTTTCACTGAACTACTTCTTTTAATCTTAGTTTATGAAATTCTACTGAAATTTACTTCTTCTGGTTAAGGCCAATACAAATAACAGCAACAAGGCACCAAAACACTAATAAACTGATTACAAGGTCACATAAATGGATATGTATATAGCTGCTGGGCATAATGCATAAGTAACTTCAGGTGCAAGCCATAAAATACAGTAGTGAGTATGTAAGCACAGGCAACCACAAAAAACCCTCAGTTGTCAGTTTTTGAAAATACATATCCTCTCTGCATTTAGTCAGGCATTTAACTTAGAAGTATTCCCATTCTAATTGCAGATTTTAAATCACTTTTAGAGCCAAATTTACCAAAGCCTTAGTTTTTTTAACAAGGACTCCAACACTGTAAGAAAACCATACCAGATTACATAGGAGCTGCAAGAACTCTCCTACACTATCTACATCATGTATGGCATCTTATCTCTACCAACAAAGCCATTTTCAAAATAACCCTCAAAAAAGGATACTCTTGTTTTCACAGTCACTTCTAGACCATCCTCAGCTGGAAACAGACTTAGCTTGAAGGTGCTCACTTGCAGACAAACCAGTGCAGGCACTATATAGCTGTCACAAGGCTGACAGCTTGTTGTATGGTGATGATTGTACCTTCCCCACAGAAAGTCCCATGGGAAAGGCTGGAAACAAAAGAAATCCTGATGGGATCCATCCAACTGAGCAGGGCAGCAGTTGCCTTCAGCTGAGAGGACTAACCTGGGAGCTCTCTCCAGCCCACCCCACTGAACCTGCCCTCTATCCAAAACATCCCTGGAAGTCCTGCACACTTTGCTCAAGCCCCATTCCCCTGCTCTGTGTCATCACGCAGCTGAGTTTGCTCTGGGATGAGCTGGTGCCTTCAGCTGCAGGTGTGGCCATGGAGCAGGAATCCTGCTGTGACATGGCACAGGGGGGCCCCACTGCAAAGCTCCAGCCTAGCACAAGGAGTTCTCCTCACCAGCCCAACTCCTGCTGCTCCACAAGGGAAGCGCACAGCAAGTCAGGGACATCTGCACAAGGGCTTTGTGCCTCCACACAAACTAATCCAATTATAGCCACGCCTTCATGGGTGCTATAGAGGCTCCGAGAAAATGATGGTTAAAGACTTGAGCTGCATTCCTTTTCCTGTGTCTTTGTGGACCAGAGGTGATGATTTGCAGCTTCCTGGAGTTCCCAACCCTCCCATCCCTACCTGCCAGCCTCTACTCCTTCCCCTCACAGTACTCCATCATCAATCAGTTCTTCAGATGCTTGCCAGGGATCTGCTTTGTTCTGCATCCAATTCCAACTGGCTGTACATAATAAGAATTTCATTCCTATGCCTGTGCTTTCCACCTGGGAAATTGAATCCTTTATGCCATTAGCCTTCTATATTGTCCTCCGACCGTATGGAAATGGTTCCACAGTAGTCCAGAAAAAGGGTGCCTGCTACGGAAACTGAGCCCTTGATCTGCAAGAAACTTTCATACATCAGAATTTCCCTTCTCTGAGAAAGAAAAAAAAAAAATTATGTTTCAGTTATTTGTGCAAAAAGCAGGATTTCCAGGCTCAAAAATTATGTCATACAGAGTATAAGGTGATCTCTTGGTCCTAAAAAATCCCAGGGAAAAGATTCCGGAATCTTGGGGCTGGATTCTGTAGCTGAGGAAGCATTATTCTGACAGGGCTCACCACCTCCTACATGACTCTTGGTATTCCAGGATTCTTGCTTTTCATACTGAAGCACTGGGAATGTGATGGTCTCATGGCTTTTTGATAGGTTTTGCTTAAATTGTTTGAGGTTTGTATCTTTGTTTCTTTTTTCTTTTTTTTTTTCTTTTAGAGTTTTACTTAAATTAGGGGGTTGAAAGAACCTAAAATTCTGCAGAAGTCCAGTGTTTTTGGCACAAGTTCAGGAAATATTGCATTGCTGAACTTACACGCCTGTGGTTCAGCCACTGATGTCCAAAACCACATTTCCCGTAGCCAACTGAGCACTTTCCAGTGCTCACAGCACACCCAAAGCATGCACTATTATTCAACTAACGTAGACCATGTTATGCCTTATTATATTACAGACACTGTACTTTGTGGCATGACCTCGTTGCTTCAGAGGAATATTTTTAAAGAAAATGCTGCTTCAGCTGGGGTGAATTTGTGAACTGCCAGTGTTATGGCATTACCATATCACTGTCACTTAATGTATATGAAGTTATACTTTCAAACACTCAGACATAGATGAGTGCTCAAAATCCCTTGTTTGAAGAGCAACAAAATAATAAGAAATAATAATTATAGCAATAACTGCTTAGTATTTATATGATAAAAGTGCTGAAAAGACATTAACTAATTAGGGCTCACAACACCCATGTGAGGCAGAAAAGTATCATTATCCACATGCTACAGATGGAAAACTGACAATGTGGAGTTACCTGCCTTTCCAAGATATGCATGAGGGGATAATCACCTAATGCAAATTCATCAAAAACCCTGTGGGGAAAGCACCAGTAGAATGGTCACACAGGTTCAGTTCAGCTCCCTGTGAGCTCTGATGCAGTGAGAGAGAGAGCAGCATGGAGAGGTGTGGGACAGACACACGTACCCTGCATCTAATCTAGAAGCTGAGCAGAGAGGAGACAGAGACAGCTGCACAGATCATTAAAGGCAGCCTGATTACTTGAGCTTGACACTTCTTTTTTTCCCCTAGAATGTCACTCACAGTGATGGGGTAGTAGAGTCAGGCTGGGAAGCCAAGTGGGTTTTGCAGGAGGAAGATCTCCTGAACTGGAATATACAGTTTTTGCAGCACCACCTTTGACCACAGTTAGGAGTCAAATTAAACACCTGGGGTTTGCTATCCCTTCCATGCATCTCTTTTAGGAGCCAGGTAGGCTGGGTTTCTTGCACGTGGTACATTCTGACAATAGCTCACATAGTGGTTTGTTTTTTTCTGTAAGGCTGTTAGCTCAGTTCTCTATAACCAAGAGGTTTGGGTGACTTGCATAAAGCATGGATAAAACTACTGCTACCAATCACAGTCAGAGGCTGATCAAAGCCAACATTCATTAGCTCTGAACACAAAATTGTCTGAATCCATCAGTAACTGCAATGGTGCCTAATTAGAGAAGGCATCGCCTATTTCAAAAGCCATGCTATCTAGCTGGACCATTGAGCAGTAGAGAAAAGTAAAGAGTAGCAAAATCTCATATGAAGGAATTAAAAAAGCACAGTGATTTCACTCTTTATGCATGGCACAAGTTATTATCTCAAACAGTGACATCAATAATAGGGCCCTTTATTTAGATAGTGCTGAGCTTCAGCAATTCCCATTCACTTTAGGTGGAATTGAGGGTGCTCAGCAGGACTGAAAAAAACAGTGACCAGATAAACATTGTAGTGTGTGGTCCAGGAAGCTGTAGAGTGCCTGGAGAAAAAGGAAGAACAGTAATTAAATATAAACCTAATGGAACACGGACAGCCAAGATCCTGTGTTCTCCCCAGTAGCACTTTTACTAGAGTGAAATGAAGCAACAATAATCTAAGCTCTATTCCATCTAGTCCTCCTTCCACATAAATAGCCCAGGAAAAATCACAGTGAAGCCATCACTCCCAAGAAAGAAAGTGCATTGAGAGAAACCTAAACAAAAGTTTTATTTCAAATCAGAAATGAAGCAATATTCAGAACCATTTCTCACATACATTCATTGATACAAACTTTTTTTGGATATATGTTGCTTCTGCCCTTTTGCATTTGACCTCAGACTACTCCAGCAAACCAGTTCCACTAGCAGGAACATCTAGGAAAAATAAAGGAGCTTCAGTGACTTGTGAAACTCCCCCTGAGCTGTATATCAGACTGTAACACAGTAATTGCTAATGGCCTGGCTGGTGTGAGAGGCTGGCTGGGGCTCCCTGCTAAAGCCCCCCAGCAGCAGGCACAGCACTTGCTGGAAGTGGTTGAGGGGGCTCCTGTGTGGGCCTGGAGCAGCTGGTGCATTGTCCCAGCAGGGTCAGGACACTGCAGCTCTCTGGCACAATTCCCCTCCTCCTGGAGCCACCAGCAGCGCTGAGGCTGAGCTCCACAGGGCCAGGACCTTGTCCAGAGGG
>VWYI01010135.1:650639-653139 GCA_013399455.1 Anthoscopus minutus | reverse complement strand
TTCCACCCAGAGGTGAATTGATACTCATGGATTTCTAGTTGTTTCACTCTGACATTAAACCTTTCTAGTTTGCAAGTAGAAGGAAGCATTCAGTTTACCACAGAGCAGTCTCTGAAACTTCAGGGCAAAGCTAAAGTTTCCACATATCCTCACGTTCTTCACAGTGAAGGGAGTTCTGTGAGACACAGAACATCAGCTCACACAGCACCCACAAGAGCCATGGATACCCAGCACCTGTCCCAGCTGGGCCTCCAGGCAGGGCTCTTCCACACTAAAGACAAAACCCTACTCCATTTCTGGCACTGGCAGGGAGACAAAAACCCATAATTAGTTGCCTTCAACCAAAGGAGGTCTGGACAGGAGAATAAAAAGTTGCATGTCCACCATGCAATGTGAAATCCTGCCCAGCACAGGCTTCTGTGGCTTCAGGGCCCAGAGGTTCTACTCCCACATGTATTTTCCAGGGTCCATTCTGGGGCAAACCCCAAAACTGCCTACCCTTAAAATACAAGAGAAGCCATGTGGAATGGTGCCAGGGAGCTGTGAGAAGAGACCTACCCCTCCCTACTCCTGCAGCTCCATTCACACAATGGACCGTGAGAATTTTGTCTTCTGCATAACAGGATTTGTCTCCTAGACTAATTTTGCCCCTTTCCAGTGCAGAAACTTCTGAGCCTTAGCAGTGAACAGGTGATGGCTTTATTCAGAAAAATGGTAGATTTTGCTTCTTCTCCTGGATCTCAGAAAATCTACATTGTTGAGTAGCTTGTTACTGAATCAGGCACTTATTGTATGTACAGATTACATAAACAAGAAGGTCAATTTTGTTTCAAATATATATGAATATGGTTCTGGGACTGAATTAACTACTGATTGAAAAGTTATACATTTTCAGCTAGCTAATCATATTTTATTTCACTGTGAACAGACAGAAGTGCAATGAAATTAGCTGTTTGTTTGTACATTCTGGGAAATGTTTTAACTTCAAGACTATAGAAAAGAGACTGAAAAATTATGTTCAGGTGACATTGTCAGGGTAAAAGTAAGCAGGTGATAACTGAGCATAGCTCAACAGACACTGAGTTGATTTCTCCTGATTTCTGACCATGCTTTTCCTTTTCTTAAAAGTTGCTTACCCTTCCTCCATCATGAATTTACAGTTTTTAAGCATAGCTTAGTGTATCATGGCATAAAAACAAAACCAGAGAGCCACTGTTGCATTTGGTTACCCAGTACTGAAATACAAAATGCTTTGTCAAGCTTTTCTCACACCAACTAACTGGAAAGAATACATGTGTTAACAGTGCTACTTTTATGTAGAGAAGTTATTTTACATCATTTTGGTCAAAATACACATTACCATATCATATTTTTCTACAACCATTGAATTCTTCTTCAAGACAGGTGCTTAGTATGTGTACTGAAAATATTCCATTAATCCAGCACTACTGTTTTTAACGACAGCCATAGATGCAAAAGGGTATCCAGGATTATGAAACATTTGTCTGTGGGAGGGGGAAGGATAGTGGTACTTCCACAATCCCTTATTGTTCTATCTTATCTAATCCTCACTACTAGTGCCCATAATGATTCCCAACTGGTAGATGAACTACTTTGAACATCCCTGAAGCAGAATTGCTACCCACTAATGTATCAGCTAAATGTTAGAAGACTCCTAACTCCCCCATCTGTGTTTTACCTCCCCAGAGGGTAAATACATTGAACAGTGATTCCCTTGCCTGGCACACACTTTCTAAACCTTACTGGCAATGGCTGTGATTTCCAGTCCAAGCAGCCTTGCAGTCAAAATCACCAGTTTTATATGCTGCAGGGAACTAAACACCTACCTTATTAAAATACTGCCCTCAAAACACACTGCAGTTATGTATTGCCACTGTAATTGTTACCAGTGTAGTGCTGATAATATTATGGATTACAGCTAATATCAGGCTATTGAATTAGTATGTGACTACCTTTTATAGCTAACTTCAGGAAATTTATTGGAATTAGGATTTTTTTTTTTATTTTTTTAGGAGCAAAGTCTGTAAAGAGTAACTAAAGACACACAGAACATTGTGGATTTACTGGGCTAAAGGGAAGAAACTGAAAATAAAAACAAAACAAAGCAACCAATCTCATCTCAAAAAAAAACTCCAAAACATTTAAAAATATTCTGTTCTCTTCAGAACTAGACATGTAGCCTGCACTCATATAAATACAGCTTATTCTCAACTGGTTATGCAGAAGCTGATAGGTCTAAGTGTACAGCTAAAGGCTGTTGGATAAGGCTTGAAGGACAAATATCATATATTTCTGCTTTTCATTTCATTTGCAGTTTATCCACATCCTTCTACTTTTTCTCATTACAGACGACTTGCCTTTATTTTTCTTCTGTGTCCACTTGTCTAATACTAGGAGAGTGTTATCACCAGCTGCACCCTGATGTTTATTAATAATACCTCAATAAAATAATAATAAAGTCTAATTGAGAATTGCTTTT
>VWYI01010135.1:591944-641944 GCA_013399455.1 Anthoscopus minutus | reverse complement strand
ACCCTTCAAAGGCAACATTTTTACTGTCTATTGGTCTACAAATTCTCCATCTACCACTCCATGTGTGGGAGAAGAAAAGCAAGCAATCTGTCATCACACCGAAGGACTCTGTCTCTACCCCCTGGTGTGACTCCTGCACCACATAGAGATCTGGCACACAGCTTTGATGACACTTCCTAAATGAATCCAGACAAACTCATGGGTAAACTGTGTTACCCTTACCCTACAAGAAAGGCATTTCATGTCATGAGAACAAGTGGCAGAATCAAAGCCTCAGTAAAAGATGCAGTACTTTGTCGCAGAATTGCACCAGTGCCATTTCCATTCAAGTCTAGGACTTCCTTTTAGGGTTCTCTACATGCACAGGATAAAGTCTGGTAATCCTTATTCCTGCAAATGTTACCCACCATTAGGAAGGTTTTACTTTAGATGTTATGAAGTGAAATCCTTGTGCATGTCTGTGCTGCAGTCCCTGGGGCACTGCACTTCCTGGAAGCTTTGAACTGGCTGGCTCAGATGCCAAAAAGCTTTCTAAGAAAGTGGAGAGCCAGCACAGTGGTACTGCACTGTGAGCCTTCCAAGGGACAATGTCTGCGAGGGTGGCAGCAACTCCAGGGCAAACAAAACCTGCACAATTCAAAGACTAAACGTAGTCCTTCATAAATCCATATTCTCCTCTGCCACCAGTCAGTCCAATACAAAGCATCTGAAGTCACAAGTAATAGGTCTCCTTCCCTTAAAGAGTATTATTTGAGGATGGAAAAGAAAAAGGCCTTTGACCCACCATATCAGCTGTTTAACAACTGTCAGGAAAAAGGACCTTTGTCAAATGCACAGATGCATTTTTGCTATTATGTAATAACCCATTGCTCCCATGATTTTTTATGTCTGTGACAGAAAATAATCTGTTTCACATGATTTTCAGGGATTCAACCAGAATACAGGTATATTTAGATATGTTCTATTTAGTTGTTTGAGGTTCTCCCACCTTTCAAGGAATTATTTAAGTCAATTCAAGAACGGATCACATTGTATGTGCAATATGTCTTACCTGCAGCCAGAGCAGAGAAGTCTAGTAGTCTGTGCACATGTCTAGGGAGAGGGGAAAGACATCAACACACTCTGGGGCTCAGGAGAGATCCTTTAACCTCTTTGCCTTGCTTGCTCCATCTGCAAAACAGGGTTAAAATGAGACCTGAGCAAATATTATAAAACATTGTAATTCAAAGTAAAATTCTGAGTTAACAGCATTAGAAACACGTAACTACTTTCTGGTTTTGTCTGTCTGCAAAATTTGGAGCATATGTGCTGTACCAATATTAGCATGTCTTCACAGTCAACATCTAGAATGAATGCTTAAGTATTCATTGACTTCAAATTTCAAATTGAAGTTTGAATTGACATTCATTCTGTAGATGTAACAGCATCAACCATTAATCAGGGAGTAGAAATAATACCACTCAATTTATATAATCTACATACTGTGGTCAAAATGTATACTTCTAGATATATAATCTCGAAATTTTAAAGTATTAGCTGCTTAAGTAGATCATGTGGTACATCCCCTCCCTCTTCTAACTGGCTGATTTATGTAACTGAGCAACCAAACAAAAATTCTGAGATGTATGTTCAGCTGTAATGTTCACAATTTACATTGTGTATTGAATCAAGTAAATACGTAACTCATGCAATCAGGGAACAGAAGAAATAACATGATTTAGGTAACCAGCTATGACTATAAATTTATAAATAATCTAAACAAAAAACTCTACAAATAAAGATTTTTTAAATGCATTATTCGCTGTAGAGTTCTGTAAGTAACTACTGAATAAATACTTTCCAAAATGTACCTAAGGAGTCACTGTGCTTGTTTGTTCAGATCTACCTACCCAGTTATTCTTTCCTCTCTTCCTCCCCCTTAAACTACACCTATATAAATGGAAATTCAAAGCCTATAGTTTCTAATGCACTGTCTTTGTGGATTAGTTCATTTTTAGGCAAGTTACAGGAGTATCTAATGCAAACATTTACATTTACTAAAAGGGGGGAAAAGAAATATGAAGTTACCAAAATCATTATAGCCATTATTTGAACAGAACATTTCAACCCTGCTGAATGCTTGCATTCTTTCAGCTCTGTCCTTCTGGTATCTTCTCCAGCTCTTTTTTTTAACTACATTCATACAGATACCATTGACCACAGTCACTAAATGCATTTCTTCCCTGTCATTGCTTCATGTTACCCCAAAATTTTGCACTTGTCAAATAATGTCCTGCTTTTCTCAACTTTTTGGTTACTGTGCAGGTTTTAGAAGTCTGAATCTTAGGGAAATTCACTATGGTAAAGAACAAGAAAAGAAAGGAGGAAACATGATTTAAACGAGCTTGTGTCTTCTACTTAAGCTCCAAGAGAGATATTCAGACTTTGGAAATGCAACTTCCAGATAAAGATAAAAGCTCCCATGTTATGTCTCTGTAAACCAGAACACAACTGGCACTGTCAGTTGTCCTGTCCTGATGGGAACAGCACGGATCAATCTGGCCAGTCCACTCGCACTTCCCTTTCTGAGACCAGTAATAAAGTTTGAGAGGGGTTATTTTTAAAGCAGCTCTTAGAGTGTTCCAGCTCACTATGTCAGCTTCAGATCTCAAATGCAATTTGATTTATAATTACATTTTAAAAACTAGCATTAAAATAACATTAGAGGGGTCATAATCTGAACTTTTTAATAGTTAGGCACGTAGCATACATTTAGAAATGGATCTCCAACAGGATTCATCTGGAACATATTCTAACTGGAATTCCTTCCTTCAGCCGTTTCAGTACTCTGCTGAAGCTGGTGTGCTAAGAGGCCATGGTGGAGCCCTGTATTTCAGCATAGCTTCAAATGGAAACAGGCTGAAATACACTACTGAACATTTGCTAGTCAACATCTTTTCTTGCATTATAGTAAGGCCCATGTTTGTAAACTAATGGGTGAGAAAGTGCTGAAGAATCTGGAATTAGGTCTCTGCACTGAAAAGACATGTGTTACATCCCTTGAAAAATCCAGTTGGCTCCATTGCTTCTGAACCTTGAAGCCACTTTCATTTTCTTGGCCTGTGTGGCACAGTATGATGTGAGGGTATTGACCACTTTGAGTAGTTCCTAGAGGTCAAGTTCTGCTCATGTCAGCCAAAACACATGTGCAGTGAAAAGCAGCATTCCCAACAACTGTTCCTATGTGTCCTTCCAGCTGTGCAAACCAAGGAACCTGTGCCTGCACCTCCTGAACACAAGATGAGCTTCAGATGGGGTACAGGGTCCTTGCAAATTTTGCCTTGTTCTCCAAGTCCAGCCTTCTGATAAGAAAACTTTCCAACTAATCAGCTCTGCACTGGTACCTAACTACAGCTTCAGAGGCAAAAGGCAGACAAGGAATTCAGTTTCTGAACACTAGTGCTGAAGTAAATGAGCTAGTAAAAAAAAAAACCTGTGCCTTAAAACCAAGTTTGAAATTTTATAGGCTTTTACACCATAATTTGTACTTGAGCCTTCTGTTATTTTTAAACAAATCTAATTTCTTACAGCTGTGAAATTTACATTTTAAGAGTGTCTAGTGGCCATGTGCATTAATTACTTTATTGTAATATTTTAATGAGTTTGGGGTTCAACTTTGAAAGAATCCTTCTGAATCCCTGCTTCCCCACAGAATTACACTAGAACCTGATTCAATCACCACTTCACACACCCCGGTCCAAACCCTGATGGACTTGCACAATATTTTCACTTGTCTTGTGAAATCACTGAACTTTAAAACTGGCTCCAGATTTTAGGACTTACCACCAAACTAGCATTTCCCTTATTCAGGAGCAGAGTTAGGCTTTGAGGAAGTTTGTATTTAGAGCTGAACTTGCTGGCTGAGCCTCATCTCAATGAAAGGAGGGAACAAAATGCAAAGTTCAGCTATGACAGTGAACATTTGGGCCAGTCTTGTTCAAAATGACACACAATGATGCAATTGCTTCCATCTCAGCATAAATGACATAAAAACATACAGAACTAAAAGATTAACTTCCCTAAGGAGTATCTAAATTCACCAAGGCAGATTCAAATGCACTACTGGGAGATTTCCAAATGTAAAAAATCTGAAAAGTACTGCAGTATCCATACTCCTGCCAGTCTATCCCCTTTATAGATTTTGGTGGTTTGTGTCTTACTAAATTATTTCTTCTTCATGTATGAGTGTGCATAAGCAGTGGTGGGACATAAGTAAAATGAACCTGTTTTTTCAGGCAGTTTTCCAGAAGGATTTAGTGCGTGTCCTTGCACTGCTGCAGGTGCAAGTGCTCATCTCGAGACTGAGGCAGAAACCTGCAGACCATCAAGGATTTCTAGAATTTGAACTGAAGAGATAAACCTTCTTACATCATCCAGTGCACTTTAATTCTCTATGAATAAGCTAAAGGTGCAAATCCATAATGCACTGAACAATGGGTTCAAGTACAAATACAGATAAATGCAGAGAAAGTGGGATTGACTGTGTTTAGTTGCCTGATAACAATAAGAGGTTCATCAGCTGTCAAGTGCCACCACAGATGCTGCACCCACAGAGTCATGCTTAGAAATCTGACCGTATTTGTCCCCAACTCTCACCTCTCTTGGCTGGGGCAAATGCAGAATTGCAACTTCGGTGAACTACCCAGCTTTTAAAAAAGCATGTTTTTAAACCACTTACAATAAGAGCAACAGTTATTATTCAGTACATGCTTTTTATCAGATTGAAGATAAACTTTATTATAACTGGTGGAGATGGTATCAATGATTTGTGGTCTATGTGAATTCTGTAATGAGAAATGGTAATCTGTCTTGGGGCAAACAATATTGTTCTGTTTACTATGCAATTAGCAATATTAAGTCAAGATTCTATAACTGATTGCTGAAAATAGGGGTGGTAGGAAGAAACTGGAAGCACTGGGAACTGTCACAGGACAATTATCTGAGGTCTATGAATTATTTACGGTACTTTAGCCTGACATTCCCTCTCATCCTCCAAAAATCTTCCTCAGTGCTCCAGAGATGTTACTGTAAAAGTATCAAGACTGTCAGCAGTTTGGGGCAAAGCCAGAATCTCTCCTTGTTGTGACTACTAAACATACAGTATAGTACAGGAACTTCATTTTCAGAAAAGCAGCAATAAAATAACAAAAAATCCTTCCAAAAAGAGTTTTACTTTGAAATAATAAACTAACAAGTGTGACAAAAAGAGGTGAAACCTAACCTCCAATTCCTGACATATTTGATGTGAAATAAAGACAGAGTATATTTCCCCTGCATTTAATCTCTTTTTTAATTTTATAAACTGAGTTCCTGCACCTTTGTGTGACTGAAACCCCGCACTACTTGTTTACTTTTAGATCAGCCTTAAGCTACCACCATATGGAGCTGGGAACACCACAGACAGAGCAGAAACAGTCCTTAACTAATGGTCAGAGTAAATTGTCTTGGGAGTCAAGTGAGGCCACTCACAAGTGGCTGGTTAAGAAAAGGCCTGACCTATAATGGGCCTTCTGTATAAAACAATACATTTTTTACCTTACATTGTAAAGGACAGAGCCATAAGTATGATCAGCCACGGAAACCTCACAGCCTTCTTCTACTCTGTTCCTTAGCTGTACACATGCAGTCCAGCCCTTTTGACAGATTCTACAGCAGTAAGAATTTCAAGATTACCTCAATGGGAACTTAGAACTGCAGCGCAGAGTTTTGAGTTTTCACAGCAAACAAGCAAGACCTATAAAGTGCTAGGGTCCTCCTTGCTAAACTGATCTTAAAAAAAAATAAATAAATCCAATTATCACATTCTTAAAGTGGCCAATTCCATTTGTAGCTCTCTGGAAATGTGATGCTCCAAAGAGAGCTCCATTGCACCCAGCAGGCAAAGCCACATTTAAGGCAGCATGACGCAGCAGCGCTCTGGCAAGTGCCACAAGGAAGTGACTGCCTCACAGCCCCTCTCTGCACCCCTTTTCCTTCAGGACCAGTGCCTTACACCATGCCATACACATTCCCATACACCAATGAATAACACCTAGCTGATCCAGAAGATTAGCAGCCTATTCCACCTTTGTTCTCTGCCTTCTTTTAGGATGAGCAATCAATGACACCACAGCAGGGCAGAACCCTCGGCACAAAAGCAACAGAATGGTAGAATGTTTTAAGGAATTATGTAAAACTTAACAGAGAGTTATGGAAGGGTATTCCCACACAAGGATCTCTGTATAAATTCCAATGCTACATGGAAAGGCTCTCAAATTCACTTGACTTTCCTGAAAAGTGCAAGACAAAACCAGCATCAAATGACTACAAGAGCAGCCTCTTTAAAACTGATAAAAGTGCAAAGAGCTTTAATGAAGTGTACAGTAAATTTGAGGGTTTCCTTTGTGCAGAATAACACTGCATCAGAGTTTCACAACAATAAAACACATACTGTTAAAATAAATGGGAGGAAAAAAAATGATAGGAGTGTTAAACTTCATATTCCTGTACATAATATCTCAGTGATTGGTGGAAGTTACCCACAAACTTCTACTTTTTTAAAAATCCACTCTTTGGAGGAAAAAAACACTCAATAATTGGTATTTATAGGGCTTCATTTCTTTTTCTGACGAGGTCCTGGGTCAGGTCATTCTTCATCACTACTGTTCAAAATTTATTCCCAGATTAAGAACTTCCCCTACACTAATAAACAGGTATAATAACTTTCTCCAGAAAGCATTTTTTTTCTTTCAGTAATTAGCCTACTTAAATGTTTTAATGGAACTACTGATATATAATAGCACAAAAGGTCCTCTGACCATAATATAAAGTGAGAGATGAGATTTCTAAAAACTTTTGTATGAAGGTGGTCTAACATTGACAAAAACAGACAGCTATAAAACTATCTTTAAAGGTCATAAATTAGGTACTCTCTTAAATGTAATTCAATCATTCGCTGTTATAGGAGCTTGATTCTATTAGTTGTCCTATGCATTTTACAAAACAGAACTCCATTAACATTATTCACTTATAGCTTCCCTCTATAAGTGGATATTCTGCTCAACAGGCTTTAAATAGATTTTTTTTCCCTGAAATTGCTATTAAGCATACTTTTACTCAAAGGGCAAAGTAGGCATAGGATTATGCTTGTACTTCATGCAAAGGATACATTTTCAGCAATCAGAACCACATTCCTATGAAGTAAAAATACTCCATATAAGCCGATTGTTTCTATCCCTCCTAACCTTGCTCAATAAGGACTCTATTCTGATCTTTTGGGTTACACACAAGTTTTCCAATTTGGCTGAATAAAGGTATCTTGTTGGGCAGCTTCATGAGCATATTCCGTGTCTTGAATTCTGACCTTGGCATGTTCAAGGTGGATCTCAATTATAAGATGCTGCTCAGAGAAGTTAAAAATACTTTAATTAAAAAAAATAGAACTTCTTTACTTTCTTCAGTTAAGGAATACATTATAGAAGCCCTGCTTTACATACCTGGCTTTAGGGAAACACTAAAATTATAAACCTTGGTAAAGTGACCACAACACATATTTTTGGAGCAATTTGCCCATATTTGCCATGACGTGTGGCTGTCACGTGTCAGCCACAGAAACATCTACTGCAGATCATACACCTCTGATTTTATGCTGATTTTACTGCAAGTGGTCATATGCCTTCACCTCCCACAGCTTAGATGACTCTATTCTGCACATGCAGAGGGGCACTGTGCTGGGCCAAACCACAGATCCCACAGGCAGTCTCAAAGGATTTCAGCCACCCTGCGACGCCGAGCCACATGCCTCAATAATCTGACACACCAACAGACTCTGACCCATTGAGGTGCTGGAGTACAGCACAATCTGTACAGAAAATATGCATATGCTCAGAGCCAAATCCTCTTTCAGCTGGTTGCCACATTCTGTGTTCATGTCTTACTGCTTAAAGCAGGACACATGGCAGAAATCCTACACTGTTGTTCTTCTCATTGGCCACGCCAATCCCAGATAATCAAGTCAGGGCAGATACTCTTTTCTCAGAGGAAAGGGTTGAATTTCATCTGCCCACCAAGCTTCAGCTTGCACTTGAGGTTCTAATTTTCTTCTGGTCTTAGCCCATTTCTGTCTTGCTCTGGCACACACTGTCCTAGTAAGTACATTTATTACCTCAGTAATTCCTCTGAGGGCTGTCTTACTTTCACTTTATATCTGGACTCACATGAGCATCTCCCCATTTTACAAGGAAACATTTATTAGCCTCTGATAGGGGCTTCCTGCTCCCCCTGCAGAATCCCATTGTCTGTTACTCTCCAAAGCAGGCTAACAAGTTGCACCCCCAAGGGCAGCCCTGGCTTGCGGTGTTTGAGTGCTCACCATGCAGCACAGACATGGAGAAGGCATGGAGGGGCATGTCCAGGCATTCCAGGTTGTCTTCCTGGCCTGTTTACAAACCTTTACTCAGCAAGCCACACACAGAGCCAGCATGGGGCCCTTACACTGTGGTACCTCCCACCAACCACCAGCATGGGGTGGTGACCCTGCAATTTCTAGGGTGCCCCGTTCACGCTCCTTGGTCATGCCCTCAGGAGCAGTGCAGAAAAGACCTGTGCAAGTCTCCTTCACCCAAGGATTCCTCAGCTATGAGGCTGATCTTATTACTTTGGGACACTTGAACAGTAGAGGGTAAGCCTATTATATCATAAAAACAAGGATTTCTGCTGTAATTCTTCCAGTTCATAGCTAAGTATTGTACTTGAGAGCTGCTCATGGGATTTTTTCCAGGTAGTTGTGGATCATCACTGTGTATTCCAGGTCCACACTGCAAAAATCCTCAGTGTAGCAACTATTTGGTAAAGGTGGTCATGTCCAGTAACTGTCTAGCACTCTACAATGTTACACAGGAAACTTTGGCCATGGTTCCCTCCCAACCACAGCACAGGCATATCATCAGAGGAGGTAAAAAAGTATAATCTCCAGAATATAAAATTGCATGGATTTGCCCCAGCTGTAGGTCTGGACCCACCATAGGGACAAGAAAAAGATTTTGATGCACAGTCTGTTTTGCTAGAGACCATGTGAAGTCTCTCATCCAGATCAGCCTGCTATTTGTTACTTCTATGGGAGCAGACAACATTCGCATTCAGCTGCTCACTTATAAATAAAAAACATTTTTACATGGGTGGACTGGAGTGGCCTCTTTTTTCCCCTCTCTTTCGGTTCCCATTATTTTATATATTACACACATGTTCTGTCAGCGAAGCTCACTTTGTTATCTGAAACATCTGTGGTACCCTGCTGTGGAGAAGGCCAACACTGCTGCTGCTGTTGCTGCCTGTCTTTATTAGCCACTGATTTGCTGATGTCGTCCTCCGAGGGCTCCGGCTGGCCTCCGCAGTGCCGGGGCTGCACGGCACAACCACGGGGTACTGGGACCTGCCAGAGGGCTCCTGTGGGTTCACAGGATGGCATCACCCTCTAAAGGAGGGTGTGAAGCCAAGGTTTCATGTGGGAGCTCACACAAGCGCTGGTGTTTGTATTTCTAAAGAAATCTCTGTGAATTTATCTGCAGTGCCATTGCAAGGAGGCTCATCCTCATCAGGATGAAAGGAACTCTCACCTGAGGCTCTCATGAGACCTGGATGTTCAGCAGCCATAATATTTTCTTTATTTTATTTTTGGCCAAGTGAAAAGTTACCTGGATTGATCTCCTTCAGTCTTATTTTCAAGTGCATTTTACAGTTATAGTCCTGACATACTGCTCAGTTCCATGAAACTCCCTGGGATCTACTGTTGCTGAAAAGATTATTACCTAAGGTATATAAGTATGGATTTCTTATGGAGTCAAGACAAGTTTTTAAAAGATAACTTAGATATGAAAATATGTATATGTTTCTTAAATAACATATTTATCTATAAGTTATTCGGGTCACCTGATAGGAAATGAAGCTATTTCTATGTATTTTATACATGTACTTTCAGCATGCAATAGCACTTCAGTAAAATCAGCTTAACCATTTTCCCTCTGAAAAATCAAAACCCTCTTATCTTCATATGGATTTCTTATGCAACAGATGAGGGGAATATACATTCCATAGAAGAATTTGAGAGATGATTGTTAAACCACAAAACTTAACAAGAACATTTAGGGGAAGATGCAAGAACAATTCACAAAAACACTCCCTTGAACCAGATTTCCAGCTGATGGCATTGCTTCTGAGGATCTACTGTTTTAGTAAACTGCTTTCTAATGCAAAGGTAAGACAAAAAGAGGTTAAAGGCACTTCCATTCATTTTCTAAAAACAATCTATTTATCGATGACACAAAAATCTGAGCTGAGTTCTGACTCACATGGGTGCACTCAGACTAGCTTTATTGTAGATTTTCCAGATCTCTCAAGGACTGGGAGCCTGATAGAGAGAATAGTTATGGTATGGAAGCATCACGTGACTGCTGTCACAGATCTTTCACATGCAAGTCAGGGTGCATATGTGGCCAATTCAAGATTCCAGATTGAAGACTGATGTGGAGATAATTATAAACTAAAATAAAACACAGCTTTTGAAATAACACAGTGTTTTCTTTAAAAGGTAATTGATCACCTGACCCCAGCAGGAAGGTTCAAAAGTTACTATATAACAAATTGGTAGTAGCAAGCAGCTTGGTATATCTTTCAGGATAAAGACCATGATGACAAGGATAGAGAATCAAGAAAATAAATGCCACAAAGACATCTCTCCCCACTTCACCTCCCTTTTGCTTGGAACATTACTTACTTTCAAATTTTGTTTGTTTATATTACACAGCTTTAGTGGCCCAAAACATCTAAACTCTGTGCAGAAACAGGAAGGATATTTCCATATTTAAAATCTGAACCTCATTTCCTATTCCCTGAAAATAACTGAGATGTGATATCACTGGTCTCCAGAATAATTTTCAGATTCCCCACTAACAATTTGGTGTACAGTAGAACAAGCTTCAGAACTGCTCCCTGGTCAATTCATTGTGTTTCACCGGACCAGGAACTAATGACACAGTCACAGGTTGTTTCCCCTGCTCCAAGCCTATCCTCAGAGGGAAAAATGGGATAAGATACTGTTGCTACTGCTGCCTCTTGCTGAGAATTGTCTAAAGAAGGTATTTCAAATCCTCTGGGGGCCAGGGAAGTCACAGATGTTTTCCACTACCAGAGGAGTACAAAGTACCTGAGCAACAGCAAAGATCTGATCTTAAACTTATGAGATATCTCTTATTTGGAGGAAAGTGCAAGGAAGGAATAAAATTAATGTATATGCATGAACAAGTCCAAAACTTGGAAGCTGAACTGAAAAGTCAATTATCTTTATAAATGTTAAAACTGCAAACAGATTCAAGCAGGACAGTTTTCGATCTGTTCAGATCCTTCTGCAGGACATATGTAGAAGACAGAAAAAGACTTTACATAAAGAAATATGCTAACTTGAAGTGAAGATATTTATGGTTGTGGGGAAAAGAAAAAAATTAGTGCAGTGTTATGTTGGAATGACAGTAATTTTTCTTTTACCCTTTGTGTATGTCACCGTCTATTGTTGCGCAGTTTTTTAACATTCATCTGAATATTTCATCCATGCAAAAATTAGTCCCAGCATCTTTTTTCTGAATAATGTTTGGCGGTCATTGCTTCACAACTGCAAACAATCCTTTATTGCTATTGAGTGCTACAGTCAGGCTTGTTTCACGCTGGAGGTTAGAATCTGATCCTAAGTCCATTAAATCACAGAGTCTTTTTAAAGTTTAATCTTGAGAGGATTTGAGTTATAAACAAAGGACACTATACATGGGGAAAGAAACAACAGAAAGCTATGAACTTATGACATTAATGCAACCTCAAGTTCAAATTTTGTGTGTGTTTTAGCAAGAAAATTCTGAGCTTTCGGCGGCAGCACATATGCCCTGGCATGTGGGCAAAGCTAAACTGAGCATTGATGCTCACATCCAAAACACACATATGGATCTCATTTTACTATAGACGTGATTCTTCATGTGCAAAACATGTGTCTGACTGGTTTTCTTTGGCTTTTTAAGATGTGTTTCTTATTCTCTGGTGGGGGCAGGGAGCAGAGAAGTAAATAAACAATTTGCATGGTCCTTGAGTATACATTATCTATGAAGAGAACAGCCTGGGATTCAAGAGCAGGTAAAAAGCCTGGACTTCAGCTAAAAGTATCAATTTCAGCAAACAACCAAGTGCCAACAGAGAAACCTAGTCCACTCTACATCTTCTGCAACACACTAATCTATCCCACTCTGTAATTGCTAGATAGGAAAGGGAAAAAGGGCTCCAGATGCTAATAACTTGGAAGTGGTAATTAGAGGAGTCCGCATTACTGCTGCGAGACTCCCATCTTCCCTTGATTACTGGAAAGAAATTTTTTTCCAGTGGGTCTCCTTCTCACTTCTAAAACAAGCAGCACTTCTGTGTTCATAAGCCCCATCTCTGTCTCACCAAACACATCAACAAGAATTTGATTTGGCCCAGAAAACTTTATCTTTCTTAGCACTGGAGGATCCTCTGTTTCCCGCAGAAAATGTAGGAAAATATCCACAAGGTTATAGGGTGACCTAAGAGGGAAGTGCCACGAGCCCCAACTTTTGGCTATACAAGATGAAAAGCCTTCTGCAGCCCCAGCCTGAGTGTGACAGAGAACAAGAGAGTCTGCTTCCCTTGCTTTAAAGGGCAACAAATATCTTTAAAGGCTCCTTGAGCATTTATAATCTCTGGGATTACAGAGACAAAGTAAGTCTGGAAAGGGTCTGAACATCACATGAGAAAGTAAAAGGAAAAATACACTTATCACAAAGAGAGAATGCATTTGTATTATTATATTGAAATAGCACAAGGCTACAATGACAGGCTATAAATTTTTCTCTTGGACTGTAACCAATATTTTCCATTTCAAGTAACAACAGTGTAGGAAAGAGCAACCAGAATTAATAGGAATTATGGACATAAATTGGTAGGTACTTAGGTGAAAACGAACCTCAAATTCAGCTGCTGTTAAAGGAGAAAAGGTTAACTAGCCCTGTGAGCAAGCCTTAGACCCATTTATACTGCTGACAAAGTGACCAAAAAGGTATGCTTAGATTTTACCAATGATGCCATCTTTATAATTCTCAGATTCATAGCCAGAATGTTAGAGCAAATTTTTGGCAATGAAAAGCATCTTGGTTTTAGGCCTGAAATTTAACATTAAACATAACACTAAACCTAATCTAGGATATCAGATAATAATAGCAGTGCTAGTAACTACATGGTTCTGCAGTGATGAGAATTAAGTCACAGAAATTTCTCACTTCTACTTTTTCTGATTTGATATGTCATTTCATTAAACAACCATGAATTATTGAATATTAATAATTTTAAATCAGTGATGTGCCTTAAGATATACACATACAGACCATTAGTATTTTTCTTAACCATTTTGGTGCTGTAACTGGCTATTGAAACACTGGTTACTTTGTTTAAAAAAAATGAAAAAATCAACCAAGCAAGCAAGCAAACCAGGACAGGGCTGCAAGGAGCTTGTTAGCCAAAGCCAATGTACATTAGTGAAGCTGGGTCCACAAGATGAGCAATCTGTCCTCCTTTTCATTACTCAATCCTACATTTGGTTTGGTACATGTAAATCCACATGATTTTTTAGCAGATCCATCAAACCTTGAGAGATATGTCTTAAAACTGAAATGAAACCTGACAAGTTCTCTTTTTTCCCCACTATACAGATTTCTAAAAAGAGGACTGAATATTGTAAAGAAATAAAATCAATGCAAAGTGGTTTAGTACAGGTGTTGCTGTTATTGTGCTACATTTGGAAAGCCCACACGTTCAGCACACCTTCAATTCACACACCCAGCTGTGTGAGGTGGTGGGCTATTGTTAGTTTACAGGTTTACAATAAAAAGCATGAAGTAATATTGGCAAGCTCAGGAGCTTTTTTTTTTTTTTTTCCTTATGATGTCTCCCTGCATCTATTTATCTAGTTCTCCTTGCTTTGTTTCTGCTTTTATATTCAGCATATTCAAAAAAGGGTCAGGAGAGGTTTTAAAGATGTAATGCCACGTTCAAGCCTTTTGAACACTAAGAGAAAACCTCAAAAGGTTCACGCATAAAGGAACAAAGATATAAGGATAGCTTTGAACCTGAGGGGCTCTCTCACTGCAAGCAAGTGCATTGCCAGCATGTCACAGGTGTACACCACATGAGCAAGTGAAAAAATAAAATGCCTTTGTGAAGGGGTGTGATGCTGACGGGTCCGAGTGCAGAATGCATTAATCCCAGGGTGAAGGCGTGCATCTGTTAGATATTTGTGTAGTTCCTACTAGTAGTTTGTACAGATATCTGAGCAGGTGAACAGCAACAGCTTTGAAACCATATGTTAAAGGGAGGCTGGGAGAGGGTAGGGGAAGGCCACCAGGCATTCTGTGTCTGACAGGAGGGCAGGGACCCCCAGCCTGAACACAGCCCTGGGGAGTCGGCGCTCCGGGGCCAGACTCTGCTGGCTGAGCTGTGGGACACCGGGGCAAACAACTGAGCCTTCCTCTCATTTCCCACTCCTTTAACAAGCCACACGAAATGTGACCATGCTGTGACAATTTTCTTACATGTCTCTCTAATTTCTGTCTTTTTTTTTTTTTTCTTTTTTGGTGGGAGTAAGTAGAATTTTTTTAATGGGTTCAAAAGGTTTGTTTTGCAGAGTTGCATTAAGATAATTTTTAGATGTTGACTTTAGTTTGTTGGAAGAATGAAGAGTGAAGATGTCTGTCTCCTAGTGGCTACAGGAACACACTCCAGCAGAGAAAAGCCAAGTCCTGTTCCCTTGTCTGCTTCAGAAATTGTTTTATTCTTGTTTTTATATATTAGCTCTGGGACACTTGGGTTTGAGAATGACATGCATCAGAACCTGGGTTATCCCATTTCCCAGAACATTCTCCTGACCACCAGACTGCACTCCTGGTAGGTACATGTACAAGCACCATTGATTCCAACCTGTTTTCAAAAGGAAAAAAATCAGTTTTAAGAAAAACAATGCATTTCAAAAAAGTGACATTTTGTCTATTACGTTTAGTTTCTCTACTAAATATCCTCAGCAAGGAACTATGAGAATTCATTCATCTTTGAATGAATTTATAAAACATGCTGAGAGGTCTCTGGCTGAAACATATGAATATTTTCTATGATTAGCACAGAGTATTAGAATCCAAAAATTGTCAGTTTATACACCCTTTTAACCCAGACCACTCAGTTACTCCTACCACACATGACTTTTGGGAAATTAAAGAAAAACTGTTTGGATAATAAATTTGAAGCTTCCAAAGGAAGCATGTTAGGAAAATTTTCCTTCAAATTAAAATTTTCTGTAAAATGGAGAAAACCAATCTCTCAAATCCCTTCCACTTCAAACAGCATAGAAACTACCTTGAACCCTCCATGGTTCAAGATTCTCTCAAAGGTATAGGAATCAAAAACTAGCTTGGAAGTCCTCTAAGACTATTACTAGAGGAGTAATTCCACCTTTGAAAATCTTGGCGCGATGAAGTGAATTCATCGAGAATTGCAATTTCATTTTGTCCTCGATGGTCCATAGACACACACAGTGCTGGAGAAATGTGCCTTCCTCACCCTTCTGAAGTATTACAGCTTCACTGAAAACTTTGCAGGGAGGATCCATGCACAGGGCATGGGGCTTGTTTAGCATTGCCCAAACTCTGCTCCCAAACATTACTAGTCCATAGTAAATCCCATGAATTTCAACAGCTCCATTGAGACTGTTGCTAAGTGCTTCTGAAAATATCTAATCACACCTCCCCATCCTCTTGTATATCTGCCTCTCACAATATCAGAACACACACTCTGTAGTAGCCCTTTTCAATTTATTTCCCACATACTTCCCTTGCCAAGATATTGTTCATACCTCCTCCTTCACTGAGTAATTAACTTGTTCCAATCCTTGGAAATGAAACACTCACCCCTGCTTTTGCCCCAGCCCTCAACAACCTCTTGCAGGGCTCCTCTTGCAGCTCGCCACCCCATGGGGTGGGGGAAGACACACCATAATTGCTCTGTGCTTGGCACCTGAGAGGGAATAATCACTTGTCTTTTATTGCTTTGCTTTACTTTAATGAAGCACAGTTAATAAAGAAGGGCTATGAATAAAGCTGGTGGTTTACCAGAGACCCACCACCCTTGTTGGTGAAAGCCTCTTGGAGTGCCCCTCGCTCCAGCATCTGCTCTAGAGTGGGCAAATCCCAGTGTTGCTTCATGGAAAGGACAACATCAGGAATGACATCTCCATTGTGTATTAGAAAATATTAATTGAGATTTTTAATTTGGGGAGCTGTGCGTTGCATGGCATCTGTAAAATATGCCCCAAACATTCTCAGAACTACAGCTCAGAGAGTTGGATTAAAATTGAGTAAAATCAGTCTCTCATCCTTCTGTTTAAAAAATGAGAATTCATTTATTCAGTTTAATTCAAATATTTATATATGATTAAAATTACTATAAGATGTCTAGCTTTTCTGCAATAAACTGCAATGGCCATCAAAATATTGATAGTCATTGGTAAATTACTTCTGGTGTTTAATCAATGTTATTTTTTTATCATCCAATTTTTTCTTCAAGTCAGCTTCTAACACTAAACTACATTTCATCAAGGTTGGTAAAATGTTTAGAAAGGAACAGATGTCAGAATATGGGGATTGCCAATAACACTGATGGAAGCCAGTAATTTCTTTCCTGTCCAAAGGCAAAAGAATGAAGAATAATCTAGACTGTATACAATAATACAAGATTTACTACAACATTAATGGCTATAAAAAGTAAAAGTATACAAAAGCTATCTCTATTTTTTTCAAGTCATCACTAAGGGCAGTGTTTTTCAATTTGAGACAATTTTTACAGGAAAGTGAAAGGTCTATGTATTCTTAAACCTTTAAATATCCATAAAATACAGATGAAGACACAGGCTAGCCTTAGTTCCTTCCAAATATACTTGTATATTAGTCTATTGTGCAAGTTAATAATTTTGCCAAATCTCAAAAAATGTGGATGCAATCTTTCCTTTAAGAAAGCAGCTCAGCTTGTTATTTACAGATTGTAACATTTACATAAGAGTTTGGTTTAACAAGAGATATAAATATAGATAAAACCCTTAGGACTTCATTCTTTAAACTGCCCTCTAAAAATCTGCCCTACAATTTGCACACTGAATTTTGTGCAGACTATTCTTGGAAGCCTTTTGTGAATTAAGGAGAACTGACTCGAAACAGGGGCTGGTTAATCACAATTTTGCAAATTGTACGTAGCAATCATCCTCACATTGTGAAATTCAGATCTATAAAATGCTGATGTTTTAAAGCTGAAAAATAAATAAGCTAAGTAAGAGTACTTTGCTAAGGAAGAAAAAAAGAGTAGAAGACCCTTTGCAAAGAAATCCTTAAAAAAAAGTAACAATTAGAATAATAGAAGTGGCATCATAAATAAAGTACATCTCCATTCCAGATCTCAACTGTAAGCCCACCCTGGACAAAATGTTACCAGCTGACTATTCCTGCCTCAGTCCCATGACAACACTCACCTGAATTTACCAAGCTCCTACGTTTCTGAGAACAAACCTGTGCAAGTTTAGTATTTTAGAAGGCTCCTGTATATTCACCAACACCTGGACAAGCCTCCAGTGGAGGAAGGGCTGGAGAAACTTCATCCTTCCACGTGTCCATGGCTGTGCCCCCAGCCAGGGCTGCTCTGACTGCACACCAGGGCTGCACCTGAGCACAGCTGCAGCCGCTGGACGCGACACGTTACGGAGCATGTTGAATGCAAGCACTTGACAATAATGGCTGGCAACTAAATAGTTTGAGGGAAATCCTTAAGAATTTATGTGGAAAAGATGATCCCTCAAAGAAGATTTTTTGTTCTGCTTTAAGCTGCAGTTAATGTAATTTCAGCAGCAGCTGACTCAAAATTCTTCTTTTCCGTACAGGTTTTGCAATTCCTAACATTTGGTGTAGATGAAGGTCTCTTTCTATTTGTTTTCCCTTATCTTTTACAGAAGGACCTTGAAAAACTGACTGTGTTGAGTGTACAAGGATCTGCTGAAATTCATACAAAGTATTTTCTGTAACCAATATCATTATAAAGACAAGAACTTTCCATTGGAGTTCAGCAGTGACACAGTGTGTGTCAGGCACCTTCCTGCCATTCCAAGCCCCTTCACTATGGACACAAGTCACAAACAGTGGAAACTCTGTTTTCCTGATGTTGATCCTCCCCAAAGGTCAGGTTTCTTACCTCAAACATTCCAGCAGTTGCTTAGACTGCAGTTCAGGAATTTTGTGTAACATTGCTTCTAGAAAGCAAATATTTATGTTAGTAAATACCATTAAAGTATTACTCTCATACAGGTATTCTCATTAGCAAACTGCTAAATAGGAGGAAGAAAATTTTAAACTAAACGGGTAAAAGCATAGTATATTTGTGTATTAAACAAACTTAACCATCTTACTTGACCATGCTAAGTGTTTTGTCAAACATGAAGTCCAGTTATTAACTATTTTTATGGAAATTAATGTTTTTAGAATTACTACAAATTAGTGGTTCATGCCTTTGTTACAGAGACCAGGCAAATGCAGATGGCCCTACAACAAACAGAACAAATAGGCATTACCAGGACTTCACAAAAGTAGTGGTCAGGAGAAAAAGAAAATAGAAAACAAAGGACCCACAGGAATCTTATGGGGGGATGAAATAAGGAAATTCCTCTTGAATAGGAGAGACTTACATTCATGCCTGGCTCTGAAAAGGTAGTTCAGGGATTTAGCTTCACACATGATAAGTGAATATCCTGAGCATCAAGCTCAGCTATTCTGGTGGAGCACATTTACTCTCCTATTCCTGCTGGAGTTACCACTTTTGTTGCCCTTTTCCCTTTTTTAATTGAA
Source organism: Anthoscopus minutus (assembly GCA_013399455.1). Classification (NCBI taxonomy): domain Eukaryota; kingdom Metazoa; phylum Chordata; class Aves; order Passeriformes; family Paridae; genus Anthoscopus; species Anthoscopus minutus. The sequence goes on along the minus strand of VWYI01010135.1, from coordinate 622,952 downwards.
GAAAGCATTTAGCCTACAACTTCATCATTGCATCTGAGTGTCAAAAGGAAATGAGTTCAGGAATCTCAAAGTACAAATTATTTATTCAAACAGAACAGCTTTAGCAATTTTGGTCAATGAAATAAAACTTTTTAATATCTGGAATTTGTAAAGGATGAAAAGAAAACTCTCTCCTTTTAGTTCCATCCCACTACTCAGATTGAAACCGAGATCTACAGAGGTAGAGCTGGGCACTTTCTTTTGTTTCCTCTGCTTGTCACATTTGGGGCCAAGACTACATCAGGAAAAGCTCCTGTGTTACTTTTTAATTCAAAATAAGCCTATTTTTAAGGCCCTAACTGATGATGTCCCCTGTGATAAGGGAACATGGGGTGCTCACAGCAATGAAGGGCTGTAAGTGGGAAGGAGTCTTTCAGGGACAGGATCTAGATAATGAATGCTCCCATAAAAACTTTGGAAGATTCTTGCTTGCTGTTTTGAAGATAACCTGCCTGTGAGTCCAGATGTACTCATCCAGACTTTCAAACACACATTTCAATGTGATCTGAGTTTAAATGTAAGATGGTAAATGAGCTATTCATCATCACACAAAATCATCCTAAATATCACCTGAGCCATTTCACTTATTCGAGAAATGATGGCAGCTCTGAAGTTGAAAATACTGTATATTTCAGAGGCAAAATGCCCAAGACTGGATTTTTTAATTTAACATAATGAAGCCAAAAAAGTGATTTATTCCTTGTTTGCTACATCCAGTTATGCTGATAATTAGGCAAATGCTTTGTCTCTATGTTTTTGTTACCTTCCTGAGTATTTCTACTGAAGGATTTTACTCTTTCTGCAGCCCAGCTTTTATTCATGATCTGAGAGCATTGTATTTTCTATTTGTTATTGCATTTTAGGCAAAGAAGGTTCAGAAACATAATTTTAGTATGGATTCCAAATTCAGAGCTCTTTAAAAAAAATAACTATGTGTCTAAGAACCTGCACAGGGCTCCAGCACCAGGTGATTCACAGCCCCAGTGCACTGGGGTTTTGAGCAGCAGCCAGTTCAGGGCAGGTACTCACACACAGAGCAGCCCAGCAGTGTTTGATTCTGTGTGTTGACCCAGACATTAGGGGATGTTTACTGTCTGCATCCGACTCCTTCCCTTCCTGAAAAGCTCTGCAAAGCCAAAGCAGCTCACGACATGTCAGCCTCCTGACGGATACACCGAGCTCTGGCTCTTAGCATTTCTCTAGTGCTTGGGAAGATTTGACCTCGTGGCTCTAACAAATCACACCAACTGCCTGGACAGCACAAGCAGGCATTCCTTCACATGAGTCCAGAGGCTTTCAGGGCAGCATGAGACTTCTGCTTGAGAAAACTGTAGGCAGTTGCTTACGATTAGAGTAGAATGTTGCTTTACAGTCCACTATAATTTTAGTTTTATTACTACTACTACTACTACTTAACAGGAGTACTTTGGAATGACTAAAGTTGTCTGCTCAAAGCCAAACTCTTGCCAGATACTGCTGCTCACAGTCCAATCTGAGAACAGCAGAACTTCCTGATGCTGCCTCTGAAGCGATACAGACCTTGATTCCATGAGCCTGGGAGACTCAAGAGATACTACTAATTAAAAACAAAATACTCAACTCCTAGAAAAAACCAAACCAAACCAAACAAACAAAAAAGAAAAAAAAAAAAAGACACAGAAAAACCCACCAAAAAATCCCCTACAAATCAGCATCCGGGTATTTTGAATTATCCTGTAACTCCCATAAGCAAACGAGCCTGAAATCGAAATGGAAATGTTTGGAAACAGTTTAAAGAATTGTTTTGGCTACATCCACAGGGCAAGAGGCCTTTAAAGTTTTAGAACACTCTAAGAAGATCCAGAGGAATTAGCCTCATCAAACCATCTAGAAAAGTTTAAGGAAATTAACCATAAGAATAACATCATCTGTCAAAATCAGTGAATATCACATAAAATGTGACCGTGAGTTTCAAATTTTAAAAAGCTTTAACATTTTAAGATAATATAACATATATACAATATAGACAAATATAGGGAAGTGTAATGAGTCACCAAATCTGTTTTCTCCTCTGTGATCCTCATGGCCCAGTGTCTCTGGCCTCTCTGCATTTGTGCATTTGAAGCCATCTGCCTTGAACCAACCTGGAGCTGGTCTACACCAGGGGCAGCTGTGCCTGCTAACTGGGGTCATTTTAGGTTTGTATTGAGTAACTTCCCATTTACCAATATTTTTAAGAAATTCAAACCTAAAATCTCTTCAGCTAGAAATATACAACATGAAATGTGGCCAGTATAAGAAAATTTGAACAGACATTCACAATTTACTTGGTTCTGTGTTAGGAGAATGAGAAAGATGCACATTACTTCCATTATCTGTCCTTAAGTGTTTTTTGTCAAATTTTGACTCTGCCACCATTCTTCAGTGACAGACATTAGGGATGACATTTTTTGACACAATGTCAATAGTGACATCAGTAATATTTGACACAAGGCACATTGGGGTTATTTGACACAGACAATTGGATAGCTCAGGGCGCTGGAGATCCAATACATAAAGAGTTATACCTCCAAGTCACCAGTAAATATCTAGCCCAGTGTTTTCTAGCTGCTTCCAAATGATGGCTCCTCAGAGTCTTACAGAGGAGGAGTTAGGGTATATTGAACAGATGTCCAGAAAACAAAATTCAGCACAATAAATTACATTAATCTGTGCCCTATGTTGAAACACCATGGAATGAATAGTCAGTGACAAAGCTATTCTTCTACTGCTATCTGTAATTCCTTTTAAAAATGGTTGAATCCCAAAGGAGACATGGGAGGATCAAATGAGTCAGAGAGCACTACAGCTCCAGTCTCCTGAATAAGATTTCTGTCTCAACAGCTTTCAGTCCCATGGCTTTCATTAACAGTTAAATACACTTAGGGGAAAATACAAATGTGAAATCTTACTTTCAATGATGTGTTTTCCAAATATTTCACAATTGGCTAATATACAGGACTCACAAAAGCTGAACAGAAGCAAAATGAATTACATATATGATCACTCTAGAATTTCCTAGAGTGCCACTGTTCTGATTAAACAAAGCACTTCTACCTACATCCAATACAGCACTCATCTAGGACCAGAGTCTTGCAATATCTATTATGCATCTGGCTGAGCTCCCAAATCCTGCATTCAGCCCTGCAGTCCATTGCTCAAAACCTGGAAGCTCTGGACATGAGCAGACAGAGGTGTTAGTCCTGGGTGCGTATGGAACTACCAGGACTTACAAGGTCACCTGCTTAAGGTACCTGGGTGCTTGGAGAATTTCATATCAATAAGCCAAAGATTTTGAATCTAAGTTCAACTGAGTCATCTTAGAGTGTATGAATCTGTTCTGAGTCAGATGTTTTACATTTTTGTCTTATTCTAAGGTTATGCTTAGCACATGCAACTTCACACGAACAGGATTTCTTTAAGGAAAAAGGCAATGTTTTCTCAAAGTTCAGAGATCAGTGTTTAACTTATAGATATTTTTTATTTTTTTTTTAATAAGTAAAACTACCAAGTCAGAGTTAATTCATGAAGAACATGCACTTCTTTTTTACCTATTTTATATTAAAATGTGATCTACATCAGCATCCTATCTGATAAGATCAAAATACATTAAGAATATTCACTGCCCCTTAAGAAATTATCCCACATTGTTACCTATCACAGACAAGCAAAGCACATTTTGTTAATCATTTGTTTGGACCCTATATTATATTGCAACATCTCAAAAAAGCTAAATTTTTGAAAAAGTGTAAGAACAATATGTATTTTACTGCAGCTAAAAGGGTTTCTGTAGCAAACTAACCACTAAGGAAGCTCACAGTACAGCACTCTCAGGAAGGATAAATTTGCATGTGACTTCACAGAAACCATGCCCCAAGGCACTGCCACCTCCCTCTCAGAGTCAGGAGGGCCAGGCTTCCACACATGTGCAAAAACATCTGCTGTTTTCCCATCCTCTGTCCACAACGCCAGAGCGAGCATTCCATCAATGATCCACAATTCTCACCAGTCTTGGTGTTCAAAATTCCCCCTTGGCAAAGCACAAAAATTGCTGAACAGTAATACAGCCTCTTTCTCTGACATTATTTATGGCAGCAGGTATGGATCAAGTTTCATCTTGCCAAAAGCTTTACATCACAAGATACATCACATCCTTCTTGGTCCAGATTTCTGGAGAAGCATTGCTCTGGGCACTGTCTGATGAACACACCTCTGCTCATCCATCTTCATCCAAAAAGAGCCACTCTTTTCTCAGTGGTGGACACCTGCCCTTTCCACAGCTCTAAATGACCTTTCCTTTCCCTGGTGAGCAGCATTAGAGCCTCATTGCTGTGTCAAACATTCACACTGGTCACATACCATTTCATGTCTCGACCATTCACTCCTTCAGCAATTTAATAGTAAAATATAAAAGGAAACTCACCAATCACTGCAACCTAATAGGAAATTCATATAAATTTTCAGCGTGGAATTTATCTGTGGCATCAACTGAGACTGTGCATTCTCCTCAGCCCTGTGGTGCTGATTTTAAGGTCAGGATTTAGAGCTCTGCCAGTCACGGCCTTGCAAATCACAGCTTTACAAATCTCATGGCAGAGACTACTACAGATGGGCTGTAATCCAACCCCAGCATGCACTTTCAAGTTTTGTAAAAAGCTAAACCTTAGAGAGAGGATTTAATGAAATTTGGGCTGTTAACAGGCTGAATAAGAGCCCTGAAGCCACACTGCTCTGAACTCTAGTTGAGATGTTTTTAAAATTCAGATTTTCAAAAGCCCAGAGTCAGCCTGTCTGTGATTTAGTTTTGCTGCTCAGCCCTTTTCTCACCCATGTGCCTCCTCTGGGCAACCCCATTTCCTGTGCCAGTATGAACACACAGGGAGGCCACAAACTAAAAAGGCAGGTGTGACTAACACAATAAACTGTAATAGCTTCTTCAAAACTGTTAAAGAATTTTTAATTCATAGATCACTTGCCCAATAGCCCGCAATGGCTCCTCTGGAGCCATTATGATCTATCAGGTCACTGTAGTGCCATACATGCACATTAAGGAGGCATGCAAAAATCATTAAGAAATTGGTGATGACAAAAATTACTCTGCAGGCTTGGTGAAGATCATTTTTCTTTTTCACTGAAACATTATAATACTCATTTAGCTGGCAGAAAATTTTACTTGGTGGAGCCCACCAGAAAAGAAAGTTCACTGTATACATTCAACTCTAACACTTCTTCAGGTCAGATTTATCAATGATGTTTACAAAGAACACTTTACAAATAAACTCTTTACAAAGAGTTTTCATCCTCAAGTAGTCCAGTGAAAACTCAGTAGCAATATCCTTCAAGTAAGTCACTACTCAAAAGTAAGTGTGGCTCTCTCTTCTACCATTTTTTCATTTAGCTAACATTGTATTTTAGCTAGCATTTAAATAAGCACTCTACAAACATAAGATAAATATTCACCCCTAGACAGCATTTGCAGTCTGGTTAATTCAAAACCTCACTGTTATTTTGAAAACTGAGACATAACTGCCTGAAAAAAAATGCAAAACTTCATCATAGTAAACCTTAATTATGACACAGACATAGTGAGGAGTTGCTGCAGTATGCTTGGGGAAATTATAGATTTTTTTTGCAATTTTTATAAAATCTATAGAAAGCAAAAAANGGGGGAAAAAAAAAAAAAAAAAAAAAGAAAGCACCATTCATTCTGCATCAGATAATGAGAAATGTATTTTACCAACCAGTTTTCTGCCACTGTGGGTTGATGATATGCCTGTTTTCTTCTGGCCCATTATCTGAGTACTTGAACCCTGGATAACAATGAGTTCATAGAGAATGAAAGTGCTAGGCTTTAATTGTATGTATTTAGTCACGCAAACAGAAGCAATGGCCTGAGAATGGCTAGTTAGCCAGTGACAGCATTTAGCTTCAGAACTGGCTCTGAAGAGCTATTACAAATTGTACTGATATGTGCTGGGCTAGTGCAGCAAAATTCTCAATTTAACCTTGTTGCTGAAATAAGTTTTTTGTGTCTTTTAAATGAAATCCCTGCTGCTGCTAATATCCTGCAAATAAACATCATTAAAAAATTGAAGACACTGGAAGAATGTGTGGTTTATGTTAAAATTTTCCCTGTCAATCAATTCTGCATGTCTGCATGAAACTGATGATCGCATCATCATGTTAGTTTGCCTGACTTGCTCAGCACAAAGAAGGTGGGAACATTTTCTCAAGCAGGGATGTCAGCACTTGAAAAATCAATCACCATCTGTGCTCATTTTCTGAAAGGGAGAAAAACAACCCCTGTTTAAGAATACACCAGAACAAATACCTTGTATGTTTGAAAATAAACCACAGGGTCAAAGAAACTTTATAATGAAATGGAAAGGAAACAGTATTGCTGTGTTTTTATCACATTGTGCCTACGTACTCTGTGCATCACAATCTTGATTCTAAAAATAGATATTAATAATACCTACAGACCAACAGCATGTGAAATGCATACAAACAAGTTGAAAGCCCAGAGTTTCATCTCTTACTACAACTGAACCTTGCACAACCTTTTCATTCTACTCACGATAAATCTCTGCAAAACCACTGAAATGGAGATGACAAAAGAAAGCACTTAAAACAAATACACTGTTCCAGTCTGCTTAACCTTACATCTACAGCTAGACCTTATGAATTTGAGCTTTAATTTTCTTTTTGGTTTCATACGGCTGTTGCTTGTTTGGGGGAAGTCTCCTATATAAATAACCTACTGTTCTAACAAAAGTTTTAAAAGTATCAGGAGTTAGACAGGAGTATTACAAATGCTACCTAGTACAATGAATATCAATTAATCAAATTGTAAAACACTACAAGAGCTCACAATACACAAATAGCAGAGAGAAAGATAAATTGATTTTTGCTGCGGTGCTGCTCCTTTTCAGTAGCACAACTGTGTGAAAAATACCAGTTAAAAAGTGTGCTGAGGCAGCAAAACCATTTAATACTCCACAAACAGTTATCTAAGCCAATGTCCAATAACTAGACAGTACTGTAATGTGACCTACATACTAACAAAATCATTTTTATACATGGGAAGAGACCAGACATTTAGCCACTTGACACCAGTTAGATAACTGATATGTCTTTCAATCGGTCCTTTTTCCCACCCCCACAAACACCATAGCTAAAGTGTGCATTGTATTTTATTTTTTTAAAGCCAGACTGAACTAGAGATGCTCCCAGATGTCTGTTTGTTCTTTGGAGCTGCTGGATTGTACCATTCACTCTCTCACAGCTTAGTCTGATTTTTGTCTTTATTTGCAGAACTTTTCTCCAACTTATTAACCTGCCAGTTTCCACTTCCTCTCCTCCAATTTTAACATCCTTACTTTCACCTAAATGCTGGTCAAATTCCTATAACCAGTGAAATATTTTCTTATCCTGCAAACACATAGACCCTTGTGGGGGTGTCATTTTAAGAAGGACGATTTACTGGTTTCTTGAGCTGAGCAGGGGAATGAGAAGAATCTTTACCTTCCTTTTTTCCCCCTCTGCATTGATTTTAAAAGACTGAAAACCCTCTTCTGTGAATCCCCTCACTGGGCCTTACTCCTGTTTTCAAACGTGAGGTGGTTCCCTTCCCTCTGCTTCCATCCAGCTCCACAAGATGTTCCAAAACCACCATCTGTTTTTGTACAGGGCACTGCCCAAAGCAGTTCCCACCCTGCAGCAGCCCTGGGCCACCACAGAGAAATCCCTTTCCTTTCCTGCATGCCCAGGGAGACTCTGCCACATGCCCATGTTCCAGCCCATGTTCCACAGCCTTGCTTCCCAAAATTTCAGGTACACCACGAGCACAGGACATCAGGCGGTACCAAAGGCTCGCAGGGATCTTCTCTGGGAGAGCACACAACGCTGAGGGTGAGGCTGGAGAGGCTGTCAGCTCCCACTCTGAGATCATTTCTCTGATTTGTCCTCATCACAGGGCTGGCTGGAAGTAAGGAAGCAGGAGCACAGTCCCACTTGTCTATTTTAGACCCTCTCAGAGTACATTTCCCACACCACTCTTGCTGCCCACAGGGCCCCACTGGAACAAAGAGGGCTTGCTGCACACTACAGAAACCTGAGACTGTGTGGAGGTCTGAACTGCTCAGAAAATATATTTAAAATATTTCATATTGAGATGATTTTATTTCTAAATTAAGCGGATGCCAAAAATCTTTAAAAAAAATTTGTTCTCAAAAGGGAAGAAAAAGAAGTGTTATTTCAAGGGAGACAGGTTACACAGCATGGAGAGTTTGTGCAAAAAGTTAGTTTTATATACTAACATGCATTAAGAAACCAGACACAAACTGTCATTAAAAAATCAGTACTACCTTAATTAGTAAATAAATTTGTATTTTTAGTGTTAGTGCTAAGGTTGGAAGGTCAGCCTCTTGAAATAAAGTATTTGGGTGATCTGGGAGAATTTGCATTGACAATGCCTGTCAATAAAGAAGACCTTTAAGCCATAAAGCTGAGAAATCCACCAAGTCTCAACACATTGTATTATAATAAATAATATTATTATCAACTTAAATGTACATATAAACAGGAGAGTACAGAAATTTTTCCAAAAATTGCCTTCAAGCTCCTTTTCTTTTACTTTTCTGACACAAATTTTACCCAAATTCAAGCACTGCCTACTGCTGAACTTGATGTAGTAAAAAAAGCTGGAAGGTTTCACACGGGATTGCCACGTTATTGAAAGCACACTAGAACATAGTTAGGAAAGCACAAATCAGTGTTGCAGGGCTGTGACTCCTTCATAAACAGAAGCCAAACTGTGTCAGCTTTCAAAATAAGAGAAAAGACTTGCTAAAAGCTTCAAGATGTTGGGAAGAATGTGCCCTACAATGCCAACTTACTGCAATAAACCTAGCTCAGTAACTAGACTGTGGGCTTCTTTGTGTCTCATACTCTGAATTCAGTAAAAAGACCTCTGTGCCTCCTGCTACAGGGGGGGAGTCTGAAGAGGACTGAAAACTGACAGCTCTGAAAAATAATAAAGCAACAAGCAGAGGCAGACATGGTGATTCCCAGGAAGGACTGATATAAAAGAGCCAGAGCTGCTAAACTCATTAGCATAGGTAAATCTGTTAAAAATGAAACTTTCAGCAGACAATTTGGTTTCAACCCAAAACAGGCCAAAACTGACATTGCAATGTGAAAACATTTACCTTAGGAAAGTCAAAACACTGTCCTTAAATTCTGTCATTTATGTTTCACTATGCTCTATTACAATATAGCCTAACCATCTGAAATCATCAGATGTAAACCAGGCATTTCAACTCCATCAAAACATTTGCATACCTCACCCTGCAAACTTCAGAAAAACTTATGTTGGAATTCAGAAAAATTTATGTTGGAAATCACGTCAATCAAATTAAAAAGTTTTCAAGAGAAAACATATTCTTAAGTGCTCATTTTGATGAGGCTATAAGCGGTGATGTGCCCCCACAAAAGGAAAGAACAATTTTGAGGAATAAAAACAAGCAGTGTCAAGGGCTGGAAGGTTCAGGTGAAGGGTGGGGCATGAGGAGTAGCTCTGAAGGAGCCTGGTCCATCTGACACCCTCAGCCTGCAACTGAGCCCCCCAAAAGGGCTCTCTCACTTCGAGTTCTTGTGCTTCAGGGTTTTGCTCAGCTGGGAAACCTGCTCCAGCCCTTGTCAGCACGAGGACCAGTGCCCATCACCCCCCTGGGGACTGAGCTGTCCTCACTGCAAGCCTCATGCTCTGCAAACCACTCACCCAGAGCTGCCACTGGGACACTTTTTGCCACATGCAACCAAGATAAGAATAATTCTTCTGCTGAGTTAGTGGAGAGAAGCAGGCTCCAACTGTGAGAATGTTCAACACCCTATATTATACACCCTGATATGTAAATTGTGGTGTCCCTGGCCCACTCCTGCATCCCTCTCCCCCCTTTTTCTGTCTGTACCCTTCAAGAAAAATTTCAGTTTTTAGCTGAAAATCAGAAAGCTGCTTTAGTTTTGTTTCTATACTTTTTAGAAATGCAAAAGTTGTCTAAAAATACTTTTAGGATAAATTTGTAGGGGAAAAAAAAGGAAAAGAGAGAAGACAGCTTGTGTAACAAATGCATGTCCCATTAGCAGCCGACAGCAGTTTAAAAAAACTATTAGCTCTTACATTTTTCCATTGGTACTTTCTCTTTTCAAAATTCATTCACTATGTACATCAGGTATATAAAAACAGACCTTGCCAACTGTTCATGAACTTATGCAAAGGATATGGTAGAAAAAATATCTATTCAGTGAAAAAATACAAATATTAGAATGTGCATTTCATATACATTTTTTTCTAAGGCATATTCTATTAGGATATTTCAATTTCTTCTTAATACCAAACCAATTAGTTCCTCTTCCAGAGACTTGTTCACAGTTTTTTGTTTTAAGATCATGTTTGAGTTCTAATATTTAAGCCAGCCCAAGTCTGGAAGCAATAGAGCACTTGTGGAAAATGTGTATACATTTTCTTCACCTAAAGCCACAGCACAGTTTTCCTTTTTCAATCATTATTAGTATAAAAAGATTAGTACAAACAAAACAAAAAAAAAGAAAGAAAGAAAGAAATTTCACTCCTACTTTCGTATTTCTTTAGATCTTAACCTGACATTAATGAGCAAATACACACTAGGATGATGATCACACTGTAGGATAAAATGGCTCATATACTGTGTTGATAAGTTAAGATGAAAGAAATCCAGAACAAAGACACAACAGTATTGCAGAGATATGTTTAGATTCCAAAATATTTGTATCAGTCAAAGATAGAAACACCCAAGACAAAAAAACCCAACTGATAAATAGAAACATCCATTTTCCCCACTTGGCTGTATAATAAAGATCCTGTTTATTTTAAAGTGTTGCTCCATCACTTTGCCTGGCTGCCACATACAATACACAGATGCAGTATATACATATTTTCCATCTGATCTCTGATGCCTTGGCTCCCACTGAATATCAGTGCCAGCCCCACACAAGCATTTGAGGATACGATTTGCATTACAGGAGACAAAGCAGAAGCTCACATGGGAACAGTACTGGCATTGAAACCCTGACCCTGGTGATCTAAGGCTGCAGTTCAGATCCTTATGAGTAACATCTCTGACGCAATTCTTCCCAAATCTCAGAACAAAGCATTGCAATTTGCACTGGGCTGGCTGGACTAGAGTAGGGAACTTTACAGGAACCATGACTGCAAAACCCAAAAATATTACCTGAAAGGCACTTCACATGATCCCAACCTCCATATAACTATCCCTACTTTAATTACATGTGTGATGGCACATTTCTTCATATATATCCTTCTGGGTAGTACTCTCATTTCAACGGGAGTCATATACCAACAGCTTCTCCTCTTATTTTTTTTCTCTGCCAGATGTTTTTTTTCCTCTTCCCAGACCAATTGGCTTATTTACCTAAGACATCCTGACACTTTATTCCATCACAACATGGCACGGTTCCCTCAAAGTGAAGTCGGTCATTAGATGTATCATTCTGAAACGTGAATATTAATGCCCAGAAGAGATGAACTGTAAGCATCACAGATGGACAGGAAGGGATTAGACATAAATTGGTAACAGGATTGATAACAATTCACAAGTACGTCAGGCATGATGACACATTGCCTTGATCGACAAGAACTACTGTTCCCAAATTGTACTTCCACAAGCACCTGCAATTCCCTCACCAATCCAGATTCATAATAAACATTTTAAGACTGGCATTTTTGCTAATGGCACTAACCTGATGCCAAGCACAAGTTAATAATAAAACCACTTGCAAAGAATGGAAAAGCTGAAAGAATTGCAGAAGGCACAGTGGATGAATGCTGCAGCAGTCAACCACGTACACTTAAGAGAAAAGAGGAGGTTGCAATCCAAAAAAGAATTTTACAACAATAAAACGTGATGTTCTCTATTTAAGGAATGAATGCAGGACTTCAACAAATACATGCTTATCAATCAGTGTGATCAGGTATTTTTATATATATAATTTTATATATATTTATATAATTATATATATAAAATTTTATGATAATATATATATATAAAATCTTGTGTTTAACAAAATTTTAATTGCAGCTAGGAACTGAAACTGTTTAAAAGTGCTGCCCAACAGCCCCAGTAGGAGTGTACACTGTGTGTGAAGGCACATTCAGGGAAAAATTAAAACACACACATGGATACTTTTTGTCTCAATGACTGGCAAAAGTCATTTACCTAAGACAGTAAATAAAGGTGTAATAATCAACCCCACTGACTCTCCTTCTCCTCTCCAGTTAATCTTTTTTTTTCAAAATCAACTGCCTAATGATATTATCTTGTGATTTTACAGCTACTTGTTTTGGTGGTGGGCAAAGGATGAAGTGGCTACTCTTCATCATTCATTAAAAAATTTGAATTGAGAATAATTTAAGAGTTGCCTCGTAGAGTTTCTTCTGCTAAAGACAGGTGTACATGGTACTTCACTGAAATAGTCAAGCTAGATCTAAATTAGGAAAGATTAGAGCAGGTAGAACACAAGGTTAACACAGCTTTATTCCCTTCACTACAGAAGATAAACCAGGTACTTCTGCCTTATCTATTCTGTGCCTGACAAACGTCTGTAAAACTGAGCTGAGTAATTTTTGCTCTGAAAGATGCAAACTGAAATTGTTTTACAAAAAGGAAAAAAAAAAAGCCCAAAGTCTTCCTCCTTATTGATTTATGGTAGTTTTATCAATTTTTAATTCTGCTATGTTAACATAGCAGAAGAATTTACATCTTCATTCACTTTGCTTGGATTGTTTATATGCATTTTCAGGAGATGCACATCTCTGCCATCCATTCTAAAGCCAGGCCTGGCTCCAGCATGGCAGTCGAGGCACACTGATGTAAGAACAACCTTCTGAACCAGGTTCTGAACATTCCAGCTTCTTTCTGTTAACTTGAATTCCGCAAGAAATCTTAGATGGGTGAATTGTGTCATGGAAATGGGAGCCTCTTCATTTGTTATTTTTTAAGAGCTATGTAATGCTTGCCCTGCCTCTAACTGCTTTATATTAAATATTCACTAGAAATACATGGAGAGTTTGCATATACTTCATAGTAACTATTCTTTTTGTTCGAAAGACAAAATTATTATTTGCTTACCTAATTTTTTTATTTTTTTTTTACCAAATGAAAAATTGCACCCTGACTTGGACACAGTGGCTACAATCCTTCTCCTCATGAATTTCCTATTTCACAACACTTCTGACTGTGCCTCTCCCCCAACAGGATCTGGCTTGGACAGTCAAGCTCTCCAGGAAAAGGGCTGGATATGAAAGGCGCAGCAGAAATTTCAGCTGGAGCTACAAGACAAATCATCAAATGGTAAAGCGGAAAAGCCATAAAATTCATCTTGGAAGGATCTTCTCCCCCTCATCTCCTCTACAGACAGTTTGAGAGAAAGGAAGGTGAAGGATGAAACTTTTGAGAACAACCCATGCAGGACAGATGATAAAATCTGCACGCTACCCTGAGGAAACAGGGTACAAAGTTCAGTCCTATGTTTGTATTTCTAAAGAGCGTAAAATATCAAATATCCCTCTTGAAGAGGAACTCTCTCTCTAGTCTCTTACACATTGCTGTGTAATTATACAATAAATATTATCCTGCTCACATGCTTCTGTTTACTTAGTATACATTACATTTGATGCTATCTGGCAGCATAAGTTTTAGTTCTGTCAGTTTAAAATATTAATAGTTGTCAATCAAAATAGAAAGTGCATAATAAAAATGTTCTAGAAACTAATAACCCTATATTTCTACAGCATCAGCTTGGAGCTAAGCATTGCTAAAAATGAGATTAATTATATGTTTGCAGAGGCCCAAGACAATCAGACAGTCCTCTAAACAACATCCTCCTAGAAATGAACACAGACGAGATACATAATCGTATATATAGTGTGTATATATTAGGCAATACATGCAGCACTAAATTAATAGCATTATTTTCATTTGGCCCAGCCTTAAAAACCTTCACAATCTGCCCAGTAACTGTGTTACGTGGAGGATGAGAGAAAATGGCATGGTCAATACCAAAGTAATTTATGGAGATTTTCTGCAATTATTTAGAAGCCTGGAAGCACCAAGGAGATGCACACAGGACAGGTCCCTGAAGTTATGGCAAACATATCATGGTAAACTGTTCAATTTAAGATAGAGGGTCAGAAAAATCTCCTTTGAATTATGTCTGTCAAAGTTTAGTGGGAACTTCACTGCTTGGGACATTTAAACCTACTCTGGACAAAGTATCTGCAAGTACCCTGTAGGGAACAATCCTGTAATGTCGAGAAGATGGACTAGATGTACAACAGGACTTTTGCTGCTCCATTTTTTATTACTCTAATCCATCACCCTTGCTGAGGTGAAGTTTTATGTAGACCTTTAAAATTATGACCATTTGAAAATTATGTCTGTGTCTGTATAATATATACACACATATGGGTGTAAGGTCTGGCTTTTAAAAACTCCAAGTAGAATAACATATTTTGCTCCTAATTTTCCCATGCTATAGCTGTAACTATGCAATAATCTGGCAAATACAGATAGAAATCTCCAATTATGGTTGTGGGAACACACAGTTCATGGGCATGATTGTGACATGTGAATTTCCAACTTAGGCAGGCAGGAATTTAAATTTGTGTGGTATGAACAAGATAGTAGTATTGGTCTGTGATGTGGTTATGCCACAAAACCAGGATCAGACTCTGAGCTTTGCCCCAAAATAGAATATCAGAAATCCTTCAAGGTAGACCAAGTGACGTTGAAGCTTATGAAAGAAGCTAAGGAGAAGTCAGGGAGCTCTAAACAAGATTATTTTTATCAAGGATTCTCAAGGAAAAAGTGAAATATTTTGTTTGGCTTCCTTCTGTCTAAGTCACTGTGGTCTTTCTCACATTTCTTTGCACCCCACTTTTGCAGAGAAGCTAGAACTCCCCAACACTCTTCTTAAAATCTGAAGGCCACTGAGGGCTTTGTACTGAAAAAATATTAACATTTAAGAGTCACTCCAAGCAATGGCTGCAGAAAACACCTCTATTCCCAGGCACAGGGTGGCAGAACCCTCTGTGGATAATCAAGGTGTGTTACAGGAGACGTTAAAGGCTTCACTTTGCCCATGTACATTTATTGTCATTTCTGTTACTCCGGAGGGGAAATCCTCTTACTGACTAGGGCACTAGGCAATCACCCCTGTATGAGTGCCATCATCTCCATACTTCAGTAGGGAAGAAATACAGTAAGAGGATATGGAGGAGGAAAAGTCATTTTCCTTTCAATCTTTTAGACTGCAAGAGCCATAATTGGCTTCTCTATACAGTTTGGCTGTAGCTTGTCACAGTATTACAGTGAGCCTACACTCATTTTTATACACAAATCTTAATGACTTCAATTGCTGCTAAAGATTCAGAATGGTGGCAGGATATGGCCATTCACCATAAAGGCCCTAAAGCCTTCATAATTACTGAGTATACAGAATATTTATTATAGAGACTGCACTAGGCCCCTTTTGTGGGCTGCCCTGGGCCTGTTCTCTGAGCCACATCAAGCAAGAAGTTTAAATGAAACTGCTCCCAAGTTTCTGAAATGGTTTAATAAAACATATACTGACTGTAATATTCAGTTTATAGTAGAAAACTATTGCCCCTTGGTTTGAAAAATGACCTCTAGTTGGCAATTTTACTCTCAGCTTCATAGATTATAGTCCGCTGTTGGTCATTTTCTCAATCCACAGGGCAATACTTTTCCATAACAAGCTCAAACTGCAATCAGTATTTGTAGGCTGTTACACAAGTTGAGTATAATATGTCTCAACACATTCTATTATATGACTAAACAAAAGAAATAACAACCTGGTGACATAGACATATGGAGAAAAGCAGAGCTATTCTTCTAATACTGAGATAGCATAAAAACATATTTCTTTGTATTGTGCTAATTTGTATTAAATTTCGTGTCTTCAATACACAGTAATCTCTAATTTGGTTTTTTCGTTAATAGTGTTTTGGTTTGTGTTGTCTTATGTCTTTTCTTATTTTAATGTAAAACGACAAATACTATATTCTATTAGTATCAGATTTTAGAAATGACAAATAGTGACAGATAACCTAGCATTGTAAAATCACATAAAAATGTATTAACATAGATATGTAAAAGATCATTTGCTCTTGGGCTCACAAAGCACACATTCATAATCTTATGGGTTTGATATTAGGGAGCTCCAAACAGTGCAGTAGACAAGATGCAGGTGATTGTTTCAGCACCCAGCTCTAGCACCTAAATACAACTGAAACACCACATTTTTGGAAAAAAGGCTCCCAAATGAGATAACTGAAGTGATAAATTGTGTTGAGAAGTCTCTGACCAGGAGCTGAGGGAGATCTGGTGTCTATTCCAAGACGTGCCCTGGACAGCTCTGCCAGTGAGCACTGTCAGAAAAGCACGCACCTTCCCAAAGCACAGGCCCTGGGAGCTGCAGGGCTGATGGAACTTACCAGGCTGCACTGGGGGGAGATTTCATTCTTTAATCAACGGGTGACCAGCGCTCCTGTAGGCCCTTTGCTGCAAATACAAAATGTTCATAATTACAAGTCTAATATTCGTTCCAATCTGTAAATAAAACTCTGTGATTAAAATGTGATACCCACCCACGCTCAGAGACAAAGGGAACAACTTCCTAAGCTGAGGCCAGAGCACTCAGGCAAAGGGGACATTTTGCCACCCTTCCTCAAGAAATGATGAATTTCCTATGCATTAAAAAAAAATCACCAGATTACTGGAGATCTGTGCTGGGGCAGAAGGGAGGATCTTGGCTAGGATAAGGCCCATATGACAGAAAGCTTCATTGTAGATCTCTGTGGGTGGCCTATGAATCTATAAGAATCTACATCACTGCATTTTGGGATATTAAAGGGATAGATTCTATTTTTTTTTATTCACTTCTTACTATGTTCCTATGTTGTTGCTCAATCACAGCTTCATCAGCATTCTCAAGGTAGAATTTAAGTTATCTGTATTCATTTAAACATATAGAAACTGCATGCAGAAGCTTTTATATGTTTAAGCTAAGAATGTGTTTGAATGATTACCAGAAGATCATGGCTCTTTACAAATCTTCAAGGAATTTAGATGTTTAACTCATTAATAGTGTTTGCTGAATTAGATTTTGTGGTTTTTATGATTTTAGAAGAAAGGTTTGCTAATACAGGAAAAAAAACCATGCTTCTTTTCTTTCCCCAACATTTTTCATTTTAGGGTAATAAAAGTGATACATATGTGCCATAATGTAATGGATTAATTAAGGAATATGATGTTTATCCTAGGTCCTGAGTTGTACATCTTCATAACTCACTCATAAAAATTAATGTATTATACCATGCTCCAGAATGATATATCTATTTTTACCATACCTGTTGAGAATAAATTGTTCTAAATTGGATTATCTTGATATCCAGTGAAAAATGTAAAAATTACGTTGTTATTTTAAGAATTTACATTGCTGTGTATAAGAAAGCATAATCTTCTCACTGTGCTTTTGAACTGTCATGTTACTTCCACTGTTATGAAATCATAATTGCTGCTGCCACACCTAAAATCAAATGCAGTGCATATTGTATTTCTTCATACACTGCATTTCCTATCTTAATCACAAAACCATATACAGTATGTTTTTGGCCAATTCTTTCATTACTGACTGCTTCTGTATATAAGTAACACACAATTATGCATGCAAGGACTCATAAAATCCTCATTTCTAAAATCAACAGATGAAAAATCCCTAAATAATAATGTACAGATGTTTCATATTCAAATGAGCTGTTGGCATGTAATGCTGCCAATCATGCCAATGCATGCAATAAAATTGGTGAATTTCAAGGTACTCGGCATTTACAACATATTTTTAATTTTTTTTTAAATCAAAAGACTATTTTAGGAAGATGGAAATGACAACTATTCAATAAATATATGATGATATATTTCTGATGTTCTCTTGAAATTTCCACGAGTGGTCAACTACCCTATATTTTTCCATACCAATTCCTATTCCTTTTGCCTCAAGAAAGTTGATTTTTCAGTCCTTAAACTGCACTGCCTTCACTAAAAGTAAATTATCTGTACGTTATCTGCAGAGTAATCCTCTTCTTGAATACAAGACAGAACATCAGAGTTTCTAATCCTTCACAGATAGAGTAATTCACATCCACTGTACGTTTTACTGTAAAGACAGAGTAATGCAATATGTCTGATAAATCATGTATGTGTCTGTGTACAAAGAGAAAGGTTTATCTCCTCTCCTACAAGATGCATCCGTATTAAAGCACACACACACACACTCCCCATGCTGGCACTGCAACAATCTTTAGAAGTTCTATAATAGAGACATCTAAGTTTAAAAAATGAAGCAGCTCACAGGTCAAGCAAGTTCCTGATGAGAAGTGCTTAACCAGAAGTATTATTCCACTGATTGTAAGTTTTCATCCATACATCAAACCCTAGAGTCTATTGATTAAATAAAACTGATCTTTTTTTATTATTTCAAAGCAAAAGAGAATTAAATCATCCCTATTGTTTTCCCTGTGTTTGGAGCTATCACAGTTTGCACACTGGCCATGCATCCTGCTTTATAATTACAACATCCTTAAGGAGAGCTTATTCTACAATGACTGATCACAGGTTTCTTGCCTCTTCCTCTAAATCTTCTGCTCCTGGTCATAATCAATGGCATTTGATAGCCCAATATTCTGATCCAACATGGCAAGTGATATGATCCAAGAACTGCTTAGAATCAATCAATTCATTTGCTTCAGGAAATTTGGGATCAGGACGACTTTAAGTTTATGTAAATACAAGAATTTACAGCAATTATGCTGGCACATCTTTCCTTTCTCATACCTCTTTTCCACTGCATAATTAGCTGTGTCATGCCTTAATTTTGCTTGCAATCCTACAGAAGGCAATCCAGGCCAGACAGCCCTTGCAAAGCCTTACCAAAGTCAAGGTCTGCTGGCTGAGAGAACAGAGGGTCTCTTTCAGCAAAACACATCAAAACACTGCAAATCTTTATATTGCTGAGCCCCACATGGCATTGCCTGGCCTCTGAAGATACCATCCAATACCAACATAGCATGAACATGTAACAGACTGCTTTAAAGGGCACCAACAGGTGCATACAAAAATCTTCTTGGAGTTGAGTTTGCCTTTCTTTATCCCTTGGGCAAAAATGTCCAAGTTTGGTTAATAGCTCCCTTGGGCTCTTGTGTCTCCGAGTCAGCCCCCAGCGTGGTTCCAGGGTACCTGTGCAGTGCAAACATGCTGTGACACTCAGCTCACAACATAACATGGCCAGGAATCCCTGCCTAGAGGATGTGGTTTCCATTCTGGAAGGTAATCACTGCTAGGCTGAAAGGGAGCATCCAAGTTCACATCTGTGTCTCACCCTACACTCACAGATGAAAGAACACACACTAATCTCAATTCTGCTACTGTATATACACATTGTTTAGCAAACTGTATAAAGTATTCTGAATATTTTTCTAAAGACCAGGAACTCTAATGTACTTTGAATCTTCATTAAATTAGCATGGCAGACTAGGGTACATATGTAACTGAATGATGAAAATGAAGTATTTTTTTAAAAATTAAATAAATTATTCCCTGTTCCTTATTTCACTGCAATGAGGTTACAAAAGTGCAGAATGACGAGTAATTACAGACATCTGTACCAGTTTGGAAGGCTGCATGTTGGGCACATCTTTTGGCCCTTTAGTCTTTTTTCCACTGGAAATCAGTAGTTCAGCACCAGCAGAGGAGAGATGAGAACCTTGTTTCTGCTAAGTAGAACTAATTTCTGCCCATAGTGACATTCAGAAGAGCGTGAATCAAGTCACAGGAGTAAGAAAACTGTTTGCTTATGATGTGGCTGTCACTAGTGAAGATGAGTTTGTAACACCCTCCAAGCATCAAAACGACACACAAAAGATATATTAAAATAAATAAACCAAACAGATAGTCTTGCAAAATATATCAATGCAGTTCCTCAAACTGAAAAAGTAGAAGTCAGAAGATCAAGAACTCTCAGTTAGGATTTTCCTATTAGATAAAGAACATAAGGATTCTCCTGAAGTCTTTGATTGATATATGATCTTTTCTTTCTTTTCAGGCAGAACAGCTGTCCAGTGAACTAGAAGAAATAGCCCCGAAGACAGCTTTGTGTCTGATATGACTTTGAGAGGGAAAATTATTCCAGTAATAAATGCTTTGCATGGAACATCTAATAAAATAAAATAAAAATGTCATCCATAAAAGAATTTTTCTTTCTATTTGAGTAAGCAATCCCTATCATCTGTGGGGCAGGGGTGTTGCTGTGTCTGAGACCAAAGAGAAAAGGTATTTCCCTCAAAATTGGATTTGAAATGAACTTAACCAAGAAGAGGCAATAGGTACTTTTAAGAGAAGAGAAACTGGGAAAATGCAGAGGGAAGATGAGAATTTTTTGAACATTGTCAGGGTGCAGTGACCTGGGATATTCTGTAACTTCATTCTTCTCAGTAAGGAAATATTTAAGGTGAAACGTGGGTGCTTTGCTGTCTGATATCTGCCACAGTGGCTGTATGCAGAAAGAGTGAATTGACTGTGCTCAAAAATCCCAAAGCAATAACAACCAACACAAACCTCCTCAGCAGAAGAAGGTACAAATTTGTGTAAATTTATTCAACCTAATGGAATTATGTAAATTACACAAATGCAGAACTACAGCCACTGTGAGAACTGATTGAAGTTATGTCCAGATTAGAGGAGAGATGGCTTTGAATGAAGCCTTTCTGGAGCTTGCTTTAGAGCTGTGTTTTGGCAGCATGGTGAGGGGCTAAGAAAAGAGAATGAACAGCCACAATGCTCAGGTGAAATTTGTACATCTTTGTCATTTTCAAACACGTCTCATTGTGACACTTCAGTGGATGGATGAGCACTGATGGATGCTGTCACACAGACAGCAAAAGGAAGAGTAATCACAACTGCATTTTGCTTGGAAAACCAAATCCAGTATAGCACCAGCAGTACATCCATGGTTCAGCCAGCTGCTCTCCAGAGCCTTGATGAATCTGCCACATAGACTCTGTACCCCATTAATTTGGCCAAGACAAAGCAAAGGCCTGTCCACATCTGCTACAGGTAGCTCATGGCTTAGGAACAACTCACAAAAGAGCATAACAAACTTTCCACCCATCCTCTTGGTCTTTCAACATGATGGAGCTATCCTCAGCAACACTCTTCCAACTTTCACTCTTCTTCAAACCAAGCCCTTCTATCTCGCCAAAGCCTTCCTGTGTAAGCCCCTGTGAGTTTGCTTATTTGAGAGCTAATTACAATTACATAAGTATTTCGGCACTGAGAAACTAGATACACATACATGTTCTCATGTACATTTGCACAGGCAGAAATCATTTCTCTCCCTTCCCTTGCATAACTGTAATCCCTTCCTCCCCCATCCCAAACATTCTCCTTTATCCTTGTCTCTGGAGTGTTCCTCCTCCCTACACATAAGGTGCCATTAACGCTGTTCCTGTGTGTCCCCACATCCACCTGCTCCTCTGCCACCTCACCTGCCCCTCCCCTCCCATTACTGAGTGCCAGCCCCTGCTCTCACGCAGATTTTAGATCCACACTTTGCAGAAATCCTGCTCCATGGGATTCCAACAACAGAAGAATGGAAGATAAGAACATAAAAGCACCCTCAGTGTGGTGGCCCATCAGGAAGCCAACTAAACCTGATAGACACTGTCCTGTCTGACCCATAAGCAGGAAAGGGCTGAGCATTTACAACTCTATGTGGCCTATAACCAGCCAGCACTACCTAACAAAGAGCATTTGCCTAAGTCTCTACTCTCGAGGCAATCAAATAGCATTTTGAAAAAAATTAACTTCCACACATACATGTTACATATATATTTATATGTTTTCCCTCATTCCCACTTTCAGCTTACAGTGACAATCAGCAATTATTTTACAGAGACTCTAACAAGTTTATGGGATGCCTTTTGTAATCAGGTAATTATTTGTAACTCCATAAAGAATTATAATTTGTAATTTAAAAAGAAATCAAATAAAAACAGCTTTCATCTTCCCTACCATGTGAAGAAAACATTCTCTGCCTACAACTCAAATTATCATTCTCTCCTTTGTGCAAAATGAATTGACCCAGAAAACTAAAAGGGTAAGAACCCATATTTGCTGGGCTTATTCAGCAGCCAAAAGTTCATGAAAAACACTGTTGTGTATCACATAGCAACCACTTGATGCCTATTGTTAAAATACGGTAGTTATTCAAAAAGTAAAATCTTGCATTCTCAAATGAGAAGCCAGGCTGCAATGTGTGTTTACTGTTTTGGAGAAATAGTCATCTTGCCATTTTCTCTTTTTCCATAGTCTTGGCATATTTGGTCAGCTATGCAATGTGCAGTTACCCACAGGAAAGAAAAGGAACACAAGAATTTTCCTCCAATGTTGAGCTCACAGGACAATGTCCATTCAAAGCAACACTTGGGATCTCTATTAAGAGCATTAAGATGCGCTCTATTTTTATCTGGCCACAGTTGCAGTAAAAATGTAATATTCCAGGGAAAGGGCATGAGGAAGAAAGGGAGAGAAGCTTTCTGACTCTTAGGTTTGCACACTTTCACCTGTCCTCAAAGCAAGCTGCTCCTGGAAAGTCCTGTGTGCATGCCCAGGAGTCCACAGTGCTACTGCCCATTTGCACCTCCTCCCAGCACTGCTGCCTGCCACTACAGCTGGGCAGGGGTATACATTTCACAAACATCTCCCTCTTTACCTTTTCTCCAGCTCTTTTGTGGTAGAATATGCTTTAAAAAGTGAAATAAAAGTAAAATTTATACACAAGGAAAGTCAGATGTAGAGTTGGACAAAAAGATTAACGGTTTCTGATAAATGGAGCTTGTATTATTCTAAAATACTTGAAAAACAGTGGCAGATCACTGGAGCTACTCTGACTTTGCCAGATTTCCACAAGAGCCGAGAGTCAGCCCTCAGTTTGTCACAACTGCATCAGACTGTCTATTTAAATTACCAAAGCAAAAGCAAAAGGGTTCTGCTGAAACAACTGCTGGAGAAGATGAAGGAAAGAATAAGATAAAAACTCCCTTCTAGGTTTTTTTATGTGCTGTTACACAAACAGTGTGACTAAGAACTTCAAGATAATGACACTTTTAATACCAGAAGGGAATGGCAGACTTGCTTAGCATAACTTTGAGATATTTCATCAAGTCTGTGTGCAAACAGGTGTGCCACGTTTTAGCTAGTGGTAAGATGCTTGTTGAGATTATCTTCTTCTCTAGGAGCATGTTCAAACTCCTTTTGAGCAGTTAAAATAAGACAGTGGCAGAAAGTAGATTAAAAGGGAGAAAATGTATGAACACAGACTTTTTGCCAAGAACCTTACTTAGAGCCCAGCTGTGCCCAGGTATGCATGTGCTGTTTGCATAATCTCTGAAAAGTGAGGGGTAGGCAGCAAAGCCCACACGAATGCATGAAGCTGCAAAGGAAAAATTGTGAGAATGAATTGGGTACCCAGGAGCAATGAGATGGGATTAAGGGTTTGAGAGAAGGATCTGGCTGTTACCAATACAAGATGAGAAGCATGGATGGATGAAGCTGCAGCCTACCTGCTGCGTTTCTGCTTGCTGAAAAACAAACTTCTTTACTGGAGGTTAGAGCAGATGCCAAAATCTATATCTCAGGTGGCTTACAAAACAGAAGTATATATACAATTATTTCAATTGTCTACACACAGGAATTGCTTTGGTCAGTGATCTGGCCAGGACAGGATGTGGTGATTAAACACGGTTGTGGAAGAACTTCAACAAGGTTGTGTAGTTACAATACTTCTCTCATGTGACTTATATATATCATAACTTCTTGAAACATACAGCATACTTCATGAAACAAAAACCAAGCTATTACATCCAGTGCACAACCAAAAATTAAGAAATCTTTCCCCCAAAACAATGAAAGATATATACTGGAGAATAATGCAGAACTTGTCTAGAACAACTCCAATTCTCCTCTGAAAAACGTATGCTTCTCTCAGAAGCAGATTCCCAGCACAGGGACTGGTAATTTATGATCCACCAAAATACTCTGTTGAACAAAAAAGTAATACCTACACCATGCCTATGCAAATCACTAAGAATAAGTGACTCCAAGGACCAGTAAGAACAAAGCCCAAAACTCCTATCAAACATTATCTGAGGTTTGAAAAAGTCAAGACAAAGTGTAATTTTTTTTAAATGGGGATAAATTGGGATTTCTGTAACAATTGACTCATTTTGCCTGCTTTTATCTAAGGATCTCAAAGAGCACTCCAAGTGTTAATTAAATTACAAAGCATTTTTGAGACAGGTAAATGGTACTATGCCCACTGGGGAACAGAAAGAACATTTATGTTTCATTACTAAAGTCACACAGTAATCCAGTGGCTAGTAATATAACCCAAGAACTGCCAGTTGCCACTTCTAGTCATTGACTTGATGGCTTCAGAAAAAAAATTAGCCTTAAAAGCCAAAAATACTTTTCGTCTTGTGCTTTTCTATCTTTCAGGATTAGACCAAGATTCTTTATTTTTATTTTATTCTTCTTCCCTTTCTTTCAGAGTCACACAAAAGAAGCCACTTCCTAACCTACCCAAGTGTGTTAAGGATGACAGTGCAGCAACATGGGCAGGAGGGCAGTGAACAGTAATGGGGCTCTTTAACAGTTTGTGCAGCTGCGTCAGGGTCCTCTTCTCCCTCCACTAACCACTCTGCTCCCAGAGATGACACATCTGTCCCATCAGAATAAAGATGGGAAGATGTGCAGATGAAATAATCCTTGGCTGGCCGATTCACTGACATCCAATCCTACTTCACCCATGAAAGAGATGTAAAACTACCCCAGGGAACCTGGTACCTCAGGCACTTCATACAAGAACCCCTCACTGAATGGAGCAATACCAAAAAACAGCCAACCAGACCCAGAAAACGTTTTAGATCATGGAGAAGTCTATTCTGCAGTCTACTACCTCTATTTTGAGCTGCATGTGGAGAAATGAGGGACAGATATTTCACTGACCATTCTATTCTTAGCCACCATTTTTCATTTCAGCTTGGCCCTGACTGGTAGAACTGCAGGATGCAGGAGCAATAAAGCAGTAAGGTATAATGCAATCTGCACAATACACAGTCCAACCTAAGGCATCTCTAATTCAAGACTGGTACAGCTCAGTTAGAGCTTTAAATAATTATATCTCCATTAGTAAACTAATTTTGGAGAGTAAAAGGCTTTTCTATTTTGTACATAACTATTTATTACTTAAAACAGGGAAGCATCTTTTGGAACTTTCTTTAAGCTTTTTGAATACAATGCTAAACCAAGATTTCAGGCTTTATTTTCCCCTTCATTTCTTGTTATGTCATGAAAAATCAGCTATGTGGAAGAGATGAGAATGCCTTTGATTTAAATGACCAAGACTTAAGATTGTCTTTACTGTGGCAGAAAATAAAGCTGCTGCATATATTTCCAGTGGCAGTATTATTGTTACATGGTATGACAATCATAATCTTTTCTTTCTTTTCCTAAAAATATGTCTAAAGAACCACACAGTTTATATACTGCATTCAAAATATTTTTCTTCGTTTACATTGATTGCATATTTCAAATCATGTTACAGCTGTATCGCTTAGCCTAAATCAAATAAGGAATCCACATAAATGCATACACACACTTTGCTTGTTTTTAGACATCCCCAGTATTGACAAGATTAAAATATTTTTCTCATTCATTATTTACTGTGATATGATGAAACAGTAAGAGTATGTATTTAACAAACATCACAAAGTAGAGTTAAAATGTGGACATGCTGTTTCATTTCGATTTTGCTGCGACAGTGTTAAGTATGTGACTCCCTGACTGCAGTAATGACATCTTGGGGTGATGAAGATTTAAGATGCTTTGCAAGGATGCAGTGTTATCCCAACTCTTCAGCCATACTGACTGGGAGCATTATTAAACAGAAGAACCCAAGACTGGAAAGCCCTGTTGCAGAGGACTGGGGGAATCAGTGCACGAGGCAAGAGCAGCACCAAACCCCTCCCTGCACCCATCAGTGCCTAACTGGAATGTCTGAAGGCAGCCAGTCACACACACCACTCCAACACTTCTACAAGCACAAAACATTTTTTATTACCATAAAATGTGTTCTCTGGACCATTTCTCTGCCTTTTGGGTGACCTGGCAGTACCTGACAGCTGGAGCTTGGGGTCAAGCAATGCTTTAGCTGGGTGGAACTCAGGCACGGGGCAGACACATGTGGCTTTGACTGTCGGGTGTATTTACCTTGGGTTGAAAACTACAGGCACGATCCCAGTTTCCAGCTCACAGTTGGGCACCATTCTGCACATTTCTACTGGCAAAAAAAAAGCAAGGAAGTGCCAAAGAGCAAGCACCACAGCAAACAACTGTAACCAAAACTGGTTCTGCTGGGCAGAGGAGCAGAGAGCTTGCCTTCTGCAGAATGTGGCAGTATCTGGGTTAGAATGTAGAAAGAGACACATTTTAGCCCAAATACTTATTCTTGCATACTCCAATCTAAATATATCTTCTATGATAAATATAGCAGAATAATCAGAAGGTACCGAATGCTTAAAATGCACCCTTAACAAAGCAAAACAATGTAATGCATATCTTTCTTTACATGTCAAACAATTTGCCTAACAAATCATAATAATGCAGAATGATATA
This sequence comes from Anthoscopus minutus, assembly GCA_013399455.1. Taxonomy (NCBI): domain Eukaryota; kingdom Metazoa; phylum Chordata; class Aves; order Passeriformes; family Paridae; genus Anthoscopus; species Anthoscopus minutus. The sequence continues at coordinate 596,028 of VWYI01010135.1, read as the reverse complement.
AAATTCACCCATCAAGCCCAAATGCATGCACAAAGATTACCATGGCAAAGAATTGTGAATTTCATTAAATATGTTAAAGGCAAAAGAAAAAAAATTCCGCTTTGAAAAATAGTAATCCTGTCTTTCAACAAAAATATTATAGGAAGCTATGAATTTGGTAGATCTGAATAGGATGTTGGTACATGTTTTACTAAGGTAATATAATGGCACACTATTATTAGATCACATTAATCATTACTGTGCCAAAGGCACTGACAGCACCACTGAAAAGGATTGAAAGGGCTGGTAATGGATATAAATTACCCATTGTGTGATAAAAGGATTTTTACTAAGAAGGTAAGAATAAAACAGCAAATTTCTAATATAACTGTTGTGTGAAAACCAAAATAAAAGTAATCCAGTCAGTAATATCCACAAAATCAGAAAGTAAGCACTTTTGAAACAAGATAAAGTCACAATAAAAACTGTATACAATGTAAAATTAATTTCATGCTGCATAATATTACTATCAATTTAAATAGTTTACATGATGACCTCTATGGTCAAGAGAAAGGTAAGCTTTGTTAATTAGAATTGAGTATGAGCTTCTGCATGCGTATTTTAAGTTTGTGGGCTTGGAATTTTTTCTTTTTTTTTCTTTTTGTTTTTTTAACATATAATGGCTTCCTAACAGCCCCCTGAAATTCAAGACATGTTGAGGGTATTCTGTTTTGTGCATTGACATCACAACACACAGCATATCCCTCAGATGGTTTTATTTGGATTCCAAATGCTATTACAAAATGAACCACGTCTTTGCTGAGCTATTTAACCATTTGATTGAAACAATTTGTATCATTAATTGTCCAGTCCTGTGCTCCTCCTTTACTCTGGCAAGTATTTCCTGATATTAGTGGGGATCACTGGAGTGAATTGGTCAAACTGCATCCTTATTTACAGCATTAAAAAACGCATGTATCTTCTCTGGACCTGATGGAATCATTCTAGAATCAAGTCACCGTAATTCTTTTCAAGTCAATTGTCTAGAATAAAATCCAGTAGCTCACATTCAATTAGTAAGTTTTAAAAATTGTGAGCCATACTCTTAAATGATATAAATTCCTAAGTACAGACATCAATCCTGAAAACACTTACGTCTCAACTTTACTCACGTGAGTAATTCCATTAGCATCAGTAATTCAATACCTGCTTATGCATTTGCAGTACTGAAGCTTTAATATGCCTGGATATCCTCTCACATAAGCTATAAATCAGCACAATTCCTCTGATTCACAGAGTTTCTACTAATTCACAAGATATAAAAAGGAATGGACAACCCAGTATAACAATTAAAATAAAGAAAAAACAAGAAATTTGATTTGGAAGCAGAAGCTATCAGAAATTTTGATATAAGGATCAATTAATGCATGTGGAATGTAGAATTAATTATTAGTTATTTCCTAGGAAGCTAGATTTTTATTTCAAACTGGGCCAAATAACCCAATTTTGATTTCACACCTATTTCCACACCAATCTGATTTCTCAGACTTTACAGGAGCTTTTTTTCTCCTGCACTGGAATAGCTCAGAGGAAAATCACATATACAATGTAGTACACCCCTCCACCCACTGATTTTCATGGGTGTTCTTCTCATGCTAATATACAACAGAATATGGTTCTTAATAATATGCATGAGATGTTCTACTGAACTTATGGGGGGGAAAAAAAAACCAAAAATGATAAAATTAATTTAATCAGGAATGTCATGGGTTTTTTTAAATCACCAGTCTGATGATAAAGTAATAAATGATGATTCATCCCCAACACAATTATTATATATCAACTGCATAAAGATGAATGCTCATGATTTTACCAAGTAGAATTTCTTTCTTGAAAAAAAAGCTATTTGTAGCTCACTACAACCTGAAAGAACTACAATAAAAAGTTTTGCAAGACACAGATATAATATTTTTGAAGACAAAAAAAATGTGTGAACTGATTTAAAAATCCAATTTAGGTACCTCATTTTACTTTTTTTTTTAAATATGGAAAAACAAAGCTAGACTCAGATCCATAAGCAGAAGAAAACACTATGAGAACAATATAAGTATCTTACCAGTTACTCTTAAACCAACGAATCTGTTCCCTGGATGAGGAAATTCTTAAAAGACACAGGATAGGTACTGAAGGTCACAGCTGGAAAAATAAAACCTGTGAGAAATTTAATATGTCAAATCTCAGTGTTTGAATCAGACATTTACATTAAAATATTACAATTCCACCTCAAGCACACAATCTACAGGAGAGCAGAGAACATTAAGAATTACAATATTAATGGGATTAACACCTTTTATTTTTAGCTTTCATAATATATGTGTTTGGTGGTCATTTCATATTTGGAACTAAAAACTTCTTTCAGTTCTGGATTGTTTTGAGAGGGAAAACCTCCTCTCAAGATAATGATGAGGAACAGAATGAAATTCTTCTGATCCTTTCCCCTAGACAGTACAGCAAAAGAGGACAAAACAGGATAAAACAAAAGTTTCATAGCATACTCCAGAAACCCAGATATTTTCTTTGACATTGATATTCTAATCTTTCAAACTGAGTAAAAAGAGAACAGCTACTAATTGTATTTTTACTTTTTTTAAATTCTATTTTATAACAGAAATAAGTCCTTTGTAGATGATCTCATCTAATAAACCCTACTTAAAAGAGATAAGAGCCAGCAGTAAAAGCCAAGCAGAATACTTCCAAGATATTTGTCAGTAGTGAATTTAGGGCCATTACATTAGTAAGCAAAATAGAAACAAAAACAAAGGCTGTTCTTACAGCAAAATAAAGTTCACTCGACTGAAGCTATAATCTGAAGAATTTATGACTGAGAATTCTAACTATGTTTATTCCTATGACTGTCTAACAAATAAAATTAAAGGTCACTTCCAAATAATACACTTTGTACATCTACATCAACCAAACTCTTTCATACAGCAGGCTCTGAAACCCCAGTTCCAGCACCATGGCCTCAGGGCTTCACCTTACCAACATGGATTGCCCAGAGAAGCAGTGACTGCTCTGAGAGCTGCAGCAGCAGGCTCTGGTAGTCAGTGTGGGCAAAATTGCAGCCTTCATTTCTAGGAGAAACAATCAGGAGCTCAGCCACTGGCTGCATTTGGTTTAAATCGGTCAGCACCGACAGGACCACGCTGCTGCTCAATGCTGTTTGTTGGCTTGAAGGGTAAACAACAATTCTGAGGGCTCCTCCTGATAATGAAGCTGTATGAAATAATTCTGAATCCAGAAGTTCACTGCTAAGCAGCACAGCCTTCCCTTAGTGCAATACTGATACACCTCTTCTATCCTCTAAGATCTCTGCAATCTCCACCTTGTCAGGATTACATCCAGTGCAAAGTGCTGCTGCAGTGCCCCACTGCCCACATCACCTCCTCCCCTTTGGTTCCCCACCACACCAGCCTCAGGCTGTGATGGTTCACTCTCAGGCTTCCCAAATCCCGCTGCTTCCCTCCTCACTTGCAGACTGAACCGGTCTTTGCCACGTGTTTCAAAACCTTTTCTAAGTGATAATTCTGTCATACAACTTTTCTGACACAGGAGAACTACTCCAATTAAAGCTTCAAGACCCTTCTTTAAAAGTCACATTTCCACAGCAAACCACCAACTATCCTGCAGTATTCACCTGGTGTGCCATCCTCATCCTTTCCTCATACCTAGGAAAATATTCTTCCCTGCTCTCTCCTGATGCCCAGCTTTCTTTCACCTGCCAGTTATCTCTGGGTTTATATTTGAGTTACACGCCCTGAACAGCATAGCCTGTGCTCTCATGAGACAGGCACAAGGCACTGCACCCATATCAATGTGTAAACCCATACACACGAGAAGAAAACCATTGCCAAAGTCAAGAGAAGCACCTACAATGCTGACTGTGGAGAATTAAAAACCTTTTATAACTGATCAAAGGAAACCCCTGTCACCAGATTTGGTCTTCCTGAGCATGAAATTGTATCTAGATAGGATTCAGATCCCGTTTATGAAGGCCCATACCATTTTAGAATTTAAATAGGTGAATTTCAGTTACTATATTTGA